>CABFKP010035602.1:0-15782 GCA_901779475.1 Panagrolaimus davidi
ACAGATTCTGAGATAAAAATTCAAGAAGTTAAGCACTTTTTTGATCAAAAAAAAAATTAAAAAATGTAAAACCAAATATAGTGGTACCGAGTGGAAAAGCACTTTTCTTCTTTTTCAACGATGACGCTTTTTTTTATTTTATCGGCTAGTGAGAACATCAACAAAAGAAGAAAAAACTTTGAAATCTTCTTTTGCATAAAAATGTGTGATCCCATTTAATTCAATAAAAAATATATTAGTTACATTTAAATTTAAATATTTAACACTTTTAAAAGTTTTGAAAGAAGAAGAGAAAAAAATGTCATATCTGTTTTGTAATTCAAATACTTTTCCGAAAAAAAATCTAAAAAAAAAGAAAAAAATGGCAAGAAAAAAACCCGAAAAAAACACAAGCAGACGATGATTTCACGATTTGGTGTGTCTGTCGTTAGCACTTCAGCATTTCATGCATGGTTGCACGCATGGCCAGAACCAAATCCCAGCCGGTGCAAAAAAATTACTCCATAAAATAAAAGTGTCTAAAAAAAGTTTTTATATTAAAAATTACTATTTGTAGTTTATTAAAAACCACAGCATGTAATGTAATTTAATTTAATTTAATAGTTATTTTGTAAAAAATATTCTTCGGGACAAAAAAGGGCAATCGTTAAAAACAGTTATTTTTTGATTATTTATATAACAATTGTTTTTTTTTTCTTTTTTTAAAATAAACATTTAAACTGAAAAACTCTTTATAAAAATTTTGATGGCAATGACAAAAAATTTTTTTGCACTTGCTGGGATTCAATCCTCGTCATGCATGAAAGGCTGAAGTGCTAACCACAGACACATCAAACTGTGCGCAGTCGAACGTCGATTTTACGTCCCTCGATTTTACACCTTTTTTCTACGGTCCCTTGAAAGGCGTTGAGGTTCAACTGAACTTATCGCCCGCTTGGATTTTTTCTTCCTGCAAATTTTTTTTACTCTTTTTTAGACAATGACGGTTCCTACTTTAGGGAAAGGAGGTCATTTGCCCGAGATGCCACTAAATCCTTTTTATTTGAGTGTTTTTATAGCTCATATTCTGAGAAGTTTATTTTCTCTTAAAAAATTTAAAAGCCTAAAACACATAAATTTTTAATGAATGATGAATCTGTTCACCATTCCAAAATTTTGTTTTTTTTTTAAAAACAAAGATTATCGGAATAAATGTTTTTAAAAAAGGAAAGAAAAGAAATTTCGGAATATTTTTTCGTATGACAAAGAAAAATGCAAAGTCCTTTCATTTAAAAAAAAACTTGTTAGTTGTTTTTCTTTTTGAATATTTTATTCTCTCTTTTAAAAAAAGTCAAATTGCTGATTACAGAAAATCAAAGAAACGCAGAGCCCTGTTTAGTTATCTTTCTTTCAGCTGAAATTATTTTTTATACCTAAAAAGTGTTACTAAAAATAATAACGTTGAATGAAGCGTCAAAGAACCCGCCACATCAAAAGTCAACAGTCAATTTAACTAGCCTGTATAAAAGACCCTGTAAATACACAATTTTGTCACTATAATATTCAAATATTTTATTTGCAAATATGTCAATGAAAACCAATAAAACAGTTACAATTTTAAAAGAATTAAATCAAAAATTACTGATTAATTTACGGTAAAATAAAAATATTTATTTCATTTATATTACATAATTTCAAAAGTGATGACATTAATTTATATTGCATATTGACGAGTCATTTCTGCAGCTTTTCTGTTGTAAGCTTGGCGATTCTTCTGGTAAAGCTCAGCAGCCTCTCGGTTAAGGGGACTTAGTGCATTTGGCTCATCTAGAAGTCCACAAACGGCTACCAAAATTTGAGAAACTCCATAAACAACCTTCCACTTATCTTTGATAATGTCAAGACATGTGCTTCCACTATCAGGACCAATATTGGGATGATAAATCTTTGTGAGAAATGTTACTTTTGGCGGTTTGAACGGATAATCATTTGGAAAGTCGATTCTCATTTTGAATACACCACCTTGATATGGACTTTTCGGAGGACCCATAATAATTGCTTCCCAAATATGGAAATTGTCACCAGTTGGACCTGCAGTACATAGAGGTGGAGGATCTTTTTGCATGGTTTCAAAATCTTTTTTTAAACGTTGAAAAGACATGATTAACTCTAAAAAATTATCTTTTTAGGTAAAAGTTTAGTTATTTTTAACCCGATTCGAAACAAAGCACGAAAAGCAGCTAAAAGAAAATTTAGAAAGATTCCATAATGAACAAAGACAACCCTTTTTATTTTCATTAACACTTATCAAACTTCTTTGAGAAAAATAAAAAAGATAGCAGCCGAAAACCATTGTATTTCTATTAGGGGCGGGTCGTTAAAGCTGATATCTCAACTGTTTCAAGGGCAAAATATAAAATAATTTGAAGGATCAGAAAAAACACATAAAAAGTTAGCAATGAAGTTTTGAAGCCATAAAAGTGTTGTCTTTGCTATTTCTGATTTTTTTGCATCACAACTGTGGTTTTAAGATCATCTCAAATCAAAAGACGTTTACGGTTAAAGCATTTTTTTGTTCTTAGATTTTTTAAAAATTACGTATCTGTTGTCAATGATTGAATTTAATGGGTTATTTTTATGTACAATACGCATTTTTAAAAAAAGTTAAAGGACTCTTTATAAAGTTTTTATATTTATAAATAAATTTATAAAATCATAGTAAATTATGTAGCAAAAAGGTCATGGCAATACATTTAAATTTATAAAGGCAAGCTTTTATTCACATTTTTCCACCGACTTGTCTAAAAAGCATATGAAGTACAGCTCCGTTAACGACTTTGCATTGAGCCAAAGTTGAATTTTCATCTTGTATTTTTCCTATAACATTTTAATTATTTCCATTTTCTTAAACAACTTATTACCGAGATACAGCAATCTAACTAAAGCGGGATCGAGGTTTTCATTTTCCGCAGCAATCTTTTTGATTTCTGAAATTGTCGTATTTGGGGTAACATTACCAACTGTAATCTTTCTTCCAGTCAGCTTAACAATGTAAATTTCCATTGTTGATGGTTGTCGAACAGTTACTTCTTCATAATACAAAAACGCACCACCGCTGGCCATAGTTTTGTTTTAAAATTTGTCAGAAAACTATAAAAAAATCAAGGTTATTAATAACTTTAAGAAATTTATGCAGGCAAAGCGAAGTAAAAAATCGCTAAATTGCATTGAAAAAGAGTACGATAAAACAGCTGAAGAGGGTCCTCATTGTATTAATGCTAAGGACTGCATTGTTCCCGCAAGAGAAAAAAAAGAAAATAAAAAAGATGCCTAATTAGCCATAATACACTTACATTTTTGCTGTTGCTGATAAAGAAAGAAAAATGCTATTATTTGAAAGTACAACGTTAATTACTTTTTGGGAATTTTTATTGTCTTTCTTATCGCCAAATACGGCTTTTTCTTTTCTTTCTTTGTTCAAAGATAACTTATTAACCACTAACAACATAGAAACATGTGATGTGTGATTACACTAGAAAAGCAAAAAATGGTTTTGAGGAATATTTTTTGTGGCTCCAAAAACGTGAGTTGTCGATTTATGTGCCCTATGAATTGTTTTAACTTTTCCTACAGTGTGGAAAATGAGTGTCGTCGTAAACATAGTTGCGTTTTATCTTCTTTGATGAAAGGGGCAGTCCAGATATGATGTCATGCGTGATTCTGATTTACCCCCTCACATCAAAGCAGCTTTTTGCGGCACATCAAAGGAAGCATAGTCACTTACCCCCTCCATCTTTAAGATGTCATATCTGAACAAGTCCCAAATACCGAAAAGCAAAACAAAATATTTTAAAACAAAATACCATTTTAAATTTCTTTACTGAGATAAACAGCAAGCGGAAAATTATTCTCATAACTTCACGTCCCCTTTTAATATGATGCTTTGTTTAGGAAAGAATATTTTTTGCAACAATCATATTTGTTGACATTCGAGTACTTGTGGTATGTTTTCTGCGTCTGCTAAAATTTAAAATAAACAACTGAATGCTTCATGTCAAATTCGGGTCGCATACATAAATAATTTAATAATTCCAGAAAACAAATAATGGGTGAAGAATGTCCAATTTGTCGTGAGAATATAACTTCAGGAAAAACAACGCTTTCGTGTTCTCATGCTTATCACTATTATTGTATCATAAGACATTATCAGGTAAATCAGTTGAATATCTTTTGTATTCTTTAACGTGATAGATTAAAGTAAAATGCTGTTTTTCTCAAAATTTGAAATTAATTTTTAAGTAATTTTAATTTTAGGATTGCACAGAATGTCCACTATGTGAAGCGCCGATCGGATATATTCCACCCCCAAGAGATATTGCAAGAGAGGTCTGCAGTTTTTATAACTTCTTAGATCTAAGGCATATCATTAGGAAAGTTGATCACTTTCGTATATTTTTTTAGGAACGTTAGCACTTTGGTTTTTATTTTCAGATATTGCATCAGTTTGAATCATTTGAGGGCTCAATATTGGCGTTTAAATTTTTTATAGTAACAATTATTAGATTAAACATATTTAATTCTATTTTTTCATATTATATTGCCACATTCATAATACATAAGTGGAAGTTTGAAAACAAGTCATAGTGTTAACGTCTTATAAGGGCCCAAAAGAAATTTTTTTCATTCTGTTTATTTCTGTTATTGTTTTAGCCCACACCTGCTCCGGTTATAATTCCATCCACGCCGTCAAGTGTATCATATGTTTCCACAGTTGATCTGGTACCTTCTTGGGCATGGTTGTGTGCATTTTACTTTCCTGTAAGTTCCATGAACTCTAATTTCTAAAATATGCTTAACTTTTAGCCCCTTGCCGTTTATGCCGTTAAAGGCTGCTCTTGTAGTCTTTTATTAAATGTAAAAAAGTTTATTTGAAAATTACAAAAGTTACATTTTTGTTTTACGATTTCAGATAATTTTAACTTTACTTTTCTGGATTCCTGGATCTTATCATGCATGCTGTGTTCTTGCACCATATGCTGATGATTGATGATATAGAATATAAAACATTGTTTTTTTTACATTTATAAATTAATTAACTAAACTGGGTTTGAAAAAAAATAAATGTGAAAAGTTTATTCAAGAAAAAAACCATTGTAACTTCCTGAAATAAACAAACACGGTTCTTTCTTTTCTGCTTCACACAATAAAGTCAGAAGAAGGCGACACGAGAGGCACGAGTCCCCAGTGTTACCAATTTAAAAAAATTTTCTAATCCTGTTAAAAATGACACTACCGCTACCGCTGAGCGACATTTTCAATTGATCCTTCTTTGAACGTTTCCGATAATCGCCTCTGTCTCTGCTACCACCTTCGGAGGTGGTAGCAAACACTGAAAAGAAGTCGCGTTGGAATTCTGTGACACTTATCAGACTTCGTGACACCGATGCTAATTTTACACTTTGAACATGCCGCCTAACAATAATATGGTTGTCGTTTGCAGAAATCCCAAAATTAGAATTCTGGGGTTCAAGTGTCACAGAATTTCAGCATAGCTTTTTTTCAGTGAAGGCGCTCCCTGCGTATGTTTCTGCATACTTTCTTTTTAGATGATATTCTTTTTTAAAACGTTTATTTGCAAGTGCTGACGACATTGTAGTTTGTTCTGATGTTTAAAATTAATTATTTTATTGAATAAAGAATAGTCGTAAAAGCAACAAATTAGAGATAAGCACGCTTATGATTTGAGATAAAGGAAATTTTTTGAAGCACTTTTTGAAAGCATTCGGTGCACTATATTGTTATCAGTTTTATGGGGAAAAACTCATTATTTTCTTCCTTTGTCAACATTAGGAGTGTGTAGTAAAAACAATTTCCATAAAAATTGGACCAATTTATTTTGGATTTTCTTTGCCAAAAAATGCCGCATTTTTTCTTTCTTTGTTCGTCCTACATGAATTTTCAAACATAATCCCAACAACACAAAAAAAGGAAAGAAAATATAATAACTTTTATGGTTCCAAGACTAGCCTTATTTTTTTGATGTTATAATTTTAGATATCAAATGCATTATGAATGTTAAAACTTTTTTACAGTACAAAAAATAGATTTATAGGGTTGCAGAAAAGCATTGCCTGAACAACTCCACTTTTGAAAAGAGAATCAAAAATTAATGAAAATGGTCGGTAAAAAATTTGACCGGAATGTTCATTTCATGTAAAATAATTAATTAACATATTTTAGAGTAATCCATTTAACGACTCCATTACAAGTCATCCCCAGCAAACAAACTTTTCTTCACAGCCCCCAGAGCAAATTCGTGAAAACTCAAACAATCAAGAATTTGGCCGTAATCAGCAAGATTTGCCTCAACATTCAATTCCTCTAGCTGATTACGAAGATTCACTTTGTCCTAATCACAAAGCAGAACTTGAGCAAGCAAGTTATTTTACTTTAACCCAAGTTTTTTTAAAGCATATAAAACGCGTATTTGAAAAATGTTTTATTACCCCATTCGAAAAAGGCTTGAAAAAGACAAAAAAGCCATTTTGCCAAAAAAAACGCTGTTTGTTAAAAAAATCTCATTTTTTCCCTTATAAAAAATGACATTTTTCCAACCGTTGGAAAAAAACACTTTTCAATATCATTCAAATTTTAGTTTAAATCTACTTGTACACCAAATGGAATGTATCCTACGTTAACAGTTACAACAACCACTTATCAATATGCAGTACCACCTCAAGCTGTTTTAAATCAATCAGATGATCGTATGCCTGTTAGCCGTCCTCTACATTATTCAGCTGGTAGTGCAGCAGACGTTGTTGATTCTTATGTAATGATGCCTGATAAAAAAGTAAGGAACATAAATACCCGGAATCCTTTGACATTTTCCTAGGGGTTTTCTTTAAAGTCTGAATTGTGCAGTATTACCAATAAGAAAAGAAAGTTGAATATTATGTTTGTACTAATCGTTGTTTTATAATGAGTTTCTAGCATGGTTCTTCTTACAAACATAGTACACCTCCTGGTAACCTCGAAACCCGTGAGCAGAAAAGAATTTTACTGAAATATTCGATTGCTATATATGAAAGTGATATGGCATCTCTCAGAGGTTGGCTTAGTGATGCAATTGTTAATTTTGCTGCTATGCATTTGTATGAAAATCTTCCAAATAATGTTAAACAAGAAGTAAACTTTTATAAAAGTGGTAAATTTGGACAAATAAAAATATTTAAGGTTAATATAGTTCAATCAACATCATGTGATTTCATCAAATATGATACTACGTCAAATATGAAAATGATTTTTAACAATTTAAACATTGTTTCTTCAAAATGGCAATTTTTTATTCTTAACAACAATTCAAAATACGGTCTTGACAAAGGATCCCATTGGAGTTTGCTACTCTTTGATCCCAACGCTAAATGCTTTTTTTTCGTGGATTCAATAACTAATCATGTCCCTGATTTAGTCAGAAAAGTAATAAAAATTTTTTGATGATGTTTTTTAATTCATATTTATTTAGTTTGTCAATAAACTTTGCAATGTGATGATGGTTCCGCAGTATCCCGTTCAAAACCAAGGCTGTCCAAAAATGGGTTTTGGTGGAGATTGCGGTATTTATGCTATTGAATACTTGAACAGTATCTTTTTCGTAAGTTTTTAATGTTTATTTATGTTTTTTTTTAAAGTTTAGACGAATTTTTGTTTTGTAGAACATTTGTCACCATCAACCATGGTACAATTTTGAGCCAATGAAAAATGCAGATTATATGAAATCTCGACGTAGTTTTTGGAAACGAGAGATTGAAAGATTGGCAAAAGAGGAAGAAGGGACGCCGAAAATTTTGGAAATTTTTGAAGATGAACGACAACCTATAAATTCGCAAATGGATGGGTTGAAAACAAAAAAAGTTTTCAAAAATCCACCAAGATCGGAAATGGATTGCCAACCTCCAATTTATGTTATTGACGAAGACAAACCACGTTCGAAAAGAATCCCGCATGATTCTCGTAGTCATTCAATTACGACAGAATCAAATTTACCTTATAAATCATCATTAACTAGATATCACGATGGAAAGGATATTTATTATGGGCCCAAAAACATTGAAATCAAGGGACAACAAAGCCGTCGTTCTACACAATCCTCAAAATCATTCAAAACTGAAGCGAAACGCAGCCGTTCTGCCAGCAGTAGTTCTTCTCACAAATGCCCCCGATGCGGTCATGATCCTGAAGAACAAAGTAAACACAATAAAAATAAAAAAGAACTTAAAGGATTTTTAGATGAACTAAATTGTTTTGGAAAACCAAGCAAAGAAGAAACACGTTGTTAGTAGCGAAAGTAATTAGAACGTATTCTTCTTTTCCATTGTCGAAAAAATATGATGAAATTAGAAAATCTACTAAAGAAAATTTTTAATGTTATTGTTTCAAATTAAAAATATAAACTTTCTTATATTTATTTTATGCCTCTTTTATGTGATTAAGATATTTGTCAAAAATAAAGTGATTTTCTTTTCCTTTTGATGTGAAGTATGTAGGAACCATTTTATACACAGTCTGCTTTAAAACACTTTTAACAATTTTTGAAAAATTTGATAGTTGAAAGTTAATTTATTTAACTGAAAGTTAAATAAATTAATGATATTTTTAAACTTTCGAATCACAATTTTGCTCGGTTTTTTTCTTTAATTCATAAAGCATCTAATTTGCAAAAATGTGTAGAAAACTTCCATGGTTAGCTTTGAAACTTCTCTGGTCACAACGAGTTTGCAATGAAGGATGCCCGCTGGAATCGAGGTTAAAACAAATTCCATGAGCAGGTAGGGGTCGCCAAGTTCTTATATATTATATAAGATATACACAACTCGGGTTAATCGTTTATAAATCAGCATGCCATTGGGCACGTAGAAGCTTAGTCTTTCGTCCAATTTTTTCCAGTAACAAAAATAAAAGTTACGGTACCGTGACGTTTGCAAAAAAGCTTTTATTCTTTTATAATCCCAATCTTTGAACATTTGGAGCTAAAGTAAAAATTCCATATTGATAATAAAACATCATTAACTGAGAATGCTCATTAACTTTGGATTATTTTTTATTGTTTTTCTTATCACCAAACTGTATTTCACTTTGCTTCTTTTTTATTGTTGAAAGATAATAGCTTTGTTTTAAAACAGCAACATAAAAAATAAAAAAATAAAAGATGATAAAACTAGAAAAATCAAAAAACAATGCCGAAAAGAGAATTATCAGTTTTTTTTACTTTGGCGTCAAATAAATTTATCTATATGTTTAGAGTCATGAGCTTTTTTTTTCACCGTTTCTCTAGGGAAAGAGAAAAAAAATGTACAATTTTTTTTTGCTTGCTTACTTTCTAACTTGGAACTTATTTAGTTTGCCGCCTTTTTTCAATTACAAAAATTTGCATAAAATTATTAAGTTTTGTTTGAAAGTTCAGAAGGGTGGGTCGACGGGTTGAGTGAGCGGTTGCTTTTGTGAATGAAAAAAAATTTTCATTCACAAAAGCAATTTTTTTGAGAGAGGGGGGGGAACAAACTAAATAAATACCCCTAACTTGATAAATTTTGGATGTACTTTGTTATCAGAGAGACTATAGCCCCTTACAATTGTTAGTGGACTGAGAAAACGAATTTCTGATGAGATTATTTGCAATGACTGAAAAAATTCCAGATGCAAATTTGCTTAAGCTCTTAATTTTCACGCTTATGAATAAAATTACTTTAAAGCACAGTCGCTCCGAAAAATAAACGAACAGTCAAAGTTCTTTGGAAAAATGGTTTTTTATTGCTTAATACTGATAAAAAATTATTTGATTAAAAACGGTCAATTTTCTTTGCTTAAAAAAATTCTGGAATCTTTGTTTAATACAAAACGTTCCAGTATTTTCACTTTACGTGTCGTGTCGTTTAAAATCAACAAAAGGGAAAAGCAAAAATGTTACTTACGTTTTTGTTTTGTTTTTCTTAACTTTTTAAAAAAATAGGTACCAGAATTTAATACAGATTCATAGTGTTTCAATTTCAAGATTGCGGTGTGAAAAGTAATGGATGACGATAACATTTGCCCTATCTGTCGTGATGATTTAGTAACTGGAAAAACTAAGCTTTCATGTTCTCATTATTATCATTACAAATGTATTTTGGAATATGCTGGAGTAAATCATACATTTGATAATAATAAAAAAGTTTTCCATTTTAGAATAATCCATCTAACAAAGCATGTCCCTTATGCGCAGTGATAATAGGAAGCATACCTACGGTATGTCTTTTTTACAATTTTTATGAAAAACTATTTTCTTATTATCTTTTAATTGTAATATGTACTTTATAGCAACATTCTCCTTCCCCTGCTCAACCTTCACCACCAAGACAAAAAACAAACACTTTTCCCGAAAATCCTCCACGACAAAATCACGCACCCTCTCCTCCGAGAAGACATAACCCATTTCGACATGAAACACCAAGAACTGAAACAATTACTAACGTACAAAGTTCGCCAAGGAGTAATACACAAAGTTCACCAAGGAGTAATACACAAAGTTCACCAAGGAATGGTACACAAAGTATACCAAAATCGGTAACTCAGACAAGATCTGCCAATACTTCTGGGCCATGTATTATTAATGACGAAGACTCTATAGCGAATTCTGCGACACCGGCGTATGTTATTGAGCATTATAAATCTGATGAAAATCAGTTCTTTAGGCGAAGTTCTGGCACGTCAACAAATGCTCCAATTCGAAAAACTGTTTCGCCTCATCAAAAAAATGTTTCACATACATCGACATATTCACAAAATAACCCAAGTTTTCTAATTTTCGCAACAGCCGCCGAAAATAGCGGTCCGCGTATTATACATTCTTCTGATGATGAAAGTCCTATTGAATTTTTTACCCTGCAAAGCAGACAAGGACAAAATCAATATTCTAACCAAATGCCATCAAGTCATAATAATACTTCCGACCCCTTTACTTTCGGGGATATGCTATCATCTTTATCACATGTTCCAAGCAATAAACCCTATATTGTTCATGATTCATCCGACGACGACTAACGTCTAATACAACAGAATTATCTAAAAAATTTTAACTTTATTTTTGTTGAAACGAATTTGCTTTTTTTCAAGGAAAATTAAACCATTTACTATTTTCTTTTCTTATTTTCATACATATAGAAAGAGTGAAAGCACAAGCCATGGGTCCACCTATGACAGCAAACCGCATTTGAATTGGCTTGTCCGTCTAAAAAAGCCAGTTAAACCGCGGTCAGGGCTTATCGTACAACCCAATAATTCATTTTGATCAAAAAGATATAAAAATGTCTTGTTATTTCTCACTATCTAGGTGTAAAATTAAGTAGGAAATCCAAATCCGTCAAAAAAAACCGGGATTGGGTATGCCGTTTTTCCAGGAATTCCAGGCAACTTTAAAGCTTAATAACAAGTCGATAAAATAACTTTAAAATGTCATATTTGGATGAATTTTTTAAATTTAAAATTTAACTTTTAAGTGTTCTATAATCTTCACCAATGTGATCTTGTACACGTTAGCGTTCGTAAAGATTTTTGTTTTGCTTTATTCGGCATTAAAATGATTTAAAATTGGTATTTTCATATTACATTAACGAATTTGATCCAACTATTCTTCAAAATATTTTAAATGAATTATTTAAACTTTGCTCTGAAAAATCAATTACTATTAATCCAACAAAATCCGTCCATGTTCAATATGGTCATCCAAATCCGAATGCAAAATATTCAATCAATAATGCAGAGATTGAAAGAAAAGTAGTCACCCGGGATCTTGGAATTTATATTAAAAATGATCTTTCTATGTCCCACCATATCGACATGATTTATTCATCAACAAATTCCAAAATGTATTCAATTTTAAAAAAAGTGATAACCAATAACCCTGAAATACTTGTGAAGATATTTAATGCTTATATTCGCCCAAATTATGAATATGGCTCACCAGTATTCAACGTTTCTCAAAAGAAAAATTTTGCTGAAAGTATTGAATTTCTTCAAAAAACTTATACCAAAAGAATTTATCTCAGAAATAATCCAAACTCATCTTATGAGCAAATTCCAAATTATCAAGAACGTCTATTAATTTATTCGATGCAAACGCTAGAAAAAAGAAGACTCTTCACTGATATATTAATGGCTTGGGAATTATTAATAAAACAACGAAATGATCAAATTGATTTGGACTTCCACCATAATATTGCAATGGAAACCCGTTTCGGCGGAGTTTACCGATCCAAATCAATAATACCGCCTTCATCAAAATATGCGAATTACCATTTCTCAACGCGGATAGCAACTATTTTAAACCATTATCAAATAAAACTTCATGACTTTGCTTCAAAAGAATCTCTAAGAAATCATCTCCAAACAATTGACTTTTCACCATCATTAAAAATTATCTAATTTAGTCTTTTTCTTTGTTACTTTTTCTTTTATTATCTTTTATTGTATTTGTTGTTCTGTTCATTTTAAACCACACTCAAAGTGACTAACATCGCTTAGGAGTGAATAAATAAATAAAAAAAATTAAAAAAAAGCAACTACAAAATATCTTTACAAGAAAAATTTGATATAAAAAACCTGTTTGATTTTTTTTAAATTTTTCTGAAATTTTAAAGAAATGTAAAAAATCAGTTATAAATGCACAAATAATGCTTTAAAAGATTTGTTTTTTAAAAAACGTTTATAAACCAAGGATGCTTAGAACGAAAAAAAGACATTTATTAAAAACAAAAAAATCGAATTTCAGTTTAACAAATAAAAAACTTTGAATTGTTGAATTTTTTTGGAAGTCTATCTCTCCAAAAATGCTGTTCTCGTGTATATTTCACGTTTTTGTTTTGTATAAGTTCTTTGTATTTTTAAAAGTTTTCTGTTTTTATATTTCAAATATTTCTTATTTTAAACAAATACTGTAAAGGTCAATTTTTCACAAAAGATCAATAGTAATTGATGTTGTTGTGCTTCATTTTATTTTCAAACAATTAATTCAATTAATTATCATAGCAAAAAAACTTTTCTACTATTTTTCAAAAATTCAAAAATGAAACGCAACGACAGCCTTTTTTTGAAAAAATGAAAAACAAAAAAGGTATAAAACCAAAAAACAAAAGATAACTAAATTTCGAAACACTATTTTCAAACCTTTCAAAATGCAGCTCTTGTCATTGTTTTTCGCAGAAACATTTTTTTCGTTTTTGGTCGTTTGAATATTTTATTTAAAATGTAAAAAATAAAAAAAATATTTTATTATATTTCTAAATATTTGCCAAAGCTTTTTGAAATTTTCTGCTATGATAGGTATTATGCTCATTATTTATTTAAAAGACCTTAAATATAAAATTAACTTAAATATTTTTTTATTATTCAATATTTTTATTAAACAAAATATAATAATATTGATTAAAAAGAAGAGCAAAAAAAGCGTTCAACCAAAAAAAGAGAAGGAAAAAGAAATTAGAAAGATGTTTTTCAGACACATAAAAAAATAAAAGCTGTTTCAGTTGTTTTCATTATTTTTTTGACATTTGAATATTTTAGCCTTTTTTTAAAAACAAACTTTACTTTTGAAAAACAGATCTAAAAATTTGATGTTTCAAATAATAAAAAAAAATACTTTAAAGGTCCGAAAAAACATGGACAACATTATTTAAAATTTAAAAATCCACAGAGATAACAACAAAAGATAAATATTTAATTCATATAAATTGTTTTTACATTTGTTACAAAAGTAAAGAAGTTTTAACCAAAGTGCATTAAAGCTGCGAAAACGTAATTTAAAAGAAACTTTTCAACATGCAAAATTAACGATTTTTGTCATTATTAAAAACATTAATATTTCACAATTTTTTGATATGCATAGCCTTCGAGTATAGGAAAATTATGGGAAGGGAATAGGAACATAAGTTTTCTGTGTGCGCCAATACATAATGGCGTCATATTTAAATGTGATCTTACGACATCTGGAAACTTTAATTCTTTATTGCAACCGGAAATCACAAAATCCACGTAAATGTCAAATTTAAATATGACAACACAATTTCTTGGCCCAGTAAAGGCATGTAATATTTTTGGGAAATCTTTTTAAAGTCCAGGTGCTTCCTCTGAACCACTTTTTGCGCTAAAAAGGCATTTATTTCAAAACACTTTTTCAAAGACGAAAAAGTCCGAAGAAAAGAAGCGCAAAAAAAATAGATTTTTTATTTTAAATGTCAGCCTATTTCTTTTGCAATAAAACAATTTGTTTAAAAAAAGAGAGCAAGCAATTTAGAACAGCAGCTGCATAAAAATCTGTTAAAAAAATGGCCGCGTCACATTTTTTTTCGCAACACATTTTGAAAAAATTTTAGTTCAAGAACGAAAGTTTTGATAGAAATATTTAATGATAAATTTTTATTTGAATTTTTTGCATATATTTTTAAAACACATATTTCATTCTCAAGAAAAGTTTTTTGTTTGTATGAAAAAGAATATATTTATTCCACGATCAACATTAATGATATACAAAAAAATGTAAATTCTTCCACAGAAACAAAAAAAAATCCATACTTTGTTATTTGAGCATTTTTTGAATGAAAAAACATTTATTGGATTACCAAGAATAAAATTTTTGAAATTATTTTCAAGTTAACTTTTGGCAACTCATAAAAAAAAATCAACCTTTATCCATTCTGAATCAAACCTTTAGAATTTTGATAGAATTCACATTTTTTTGATTATGTATGCTAATATTGTATGCAAATCTCAAACTTTAAAAAAATATCATTTTAATTTCTTATAAATTTATCTAATCAAAAAATGCTTTAAATATTATAAAAATCAAAAATGTCGTAAGAATTAAAATGAAATAAAAATATTTATATTTTCATTAAATTAATATTTATTTGACTATGAATTTTATTTGTTATTAAATGTGATATTTAATTTTTGTAACTGTAAGGAAAATATTGAAATGGAAGAAAACAAACATGATTAATTTACATGTTTGCATTTTTAAGATTTATGTTTAATATGCTTGAAACTTTTTTCTTCTCTGAATTCTTTTTTTTGATGATAAACATTTACATGTGTTTTTTATTCTTCATTCAAAGGAAAATGCAATGTAATAAAAAACAATGTTGAAACAACGGCAAAAATTTATACTTTATTGAAAAAAAAGTATTGACAAATAATTCAGTCTCCTTTTCTCTTGTTTCAAAACGCCAGCAAAATAAGGCTGATGAAATTGAGCGTCTGCAAAACAGTCGTTAAAAAAGGGAAGAAAAAAAGTGGCGACGAAATAGCCATTACATTTTTTTTCTTTCACTTCATTCGATTAGGTCGTTTGAATATTTTATTTAAAATGTAAAAAAATAAAAAAAAATATTTTATTACATTTCTAAATTTTTACCAAAGCTTTTCAAAATTTTCTGTAAGATATTACCCATTTTTCTGTGTAAAGTGTTATCATTATTTATTTAAAACGACCTATAAATATAAAATTAACTCAAATATTTAACTGAAAGAAATGTATTGTATTTATCAATTTTTAAAAAGATTGTTAAAAAAATTACACAACTCTAAAAATATTCGTAATCAGTGCTGGCGGTGCACCGAAATTTTTCGGTTTTCGGTTTCGGTGGACCGGGCCGGACCGAAAATTTTCCGGTTTTCGGTCCACCGGTCAGAAATTTTTTCCTTGATTTCGATTTTTTTAGTTAAAAATATCAGGGTTTATTATCATAATTTCTTCATTGGATTAAAAGTTTAAC
>CABFKP010035612.1:0-15777 GCA_901779475.1 Panagrolaimus davidi
ATTTTAAATCTAAACATGACATAGAACTTTCAAAATGTGACAAACAGACAGACACATTCTCAATTACAAAAAAAGGATTTTTTAAAAGTTTTGATTGCATTACAAGATTTAAAATTTGTAAAATATTCAAAAAACAATTTCGAAACAATTTTTTCAAAAATTTTTCATTACTTTTGACAATTTTCTTTTTCGCATTCGAAGCAAAAATGGAAAACAGGACTTTATTCATTTTTTTGGTAGTCGCGCTTTAATGCTTTCTTTTAAAAGAACGAAAATGTTATTTTTCGAAGCTTTGTTTTTCTCTCCAAAAAAAGCTCTTTCAAAAAAATACATCAATCATTTCTTTTCTTTTTTTGTCAAAAAAGTGTATCACATATTGCGTTTTTTGAATATTTTTTCGGCTTGTGTTACAAAATGTAGAAAAAATGCTACAAAATAATTAGTTTTTGAAATCAGTAAAAATGCATTATTTAATGGCTAAGAATTATAATATTGATCACTATTAAAATTGACACTCATCAGCAATGGATTTGTATTCCACAATAAATGCGAACAATAATAAATATGTGAAAACATTTTGTTAATGAAAATGTAAAGCTTTCTTAAACTCTTCAAAACTTGTGCTGTTGTCATTTTACACCGTCTTCTTTTTGTTTCGATTTTTAAACTGGTTTTAAGCTTTCAAACAAAAATTTATTTATATGATTAAAACAATTATGTTGCTATTTTATAATTAATTGGTTTCATATTTTTTTATTTTATTTCAAAGTGTATATTTAGTAAAACTTTCATTATTTTTTAATATTGTCCATATCTATAAAACTACCACACCCAAATCCCAAAAATAATATAAAATCCCCAAAAATCACTCACCAAATCAACTTTCAGCTACTCTCCAAACAACACTTAACCAAATCCAATCCAATTCCAACCCAGTGGATCTCCAAAATAAATTATTAAACTAATACAATTTTATTAAAGAATAATAATTAAACAAATCAAACACAAAAATGCAGCAGATCAAGTTTCAACGACCAAGAAAAACTTGAACACTGAGGTTTTTAATAAAACTCAACAACACAAAAATAAAGAATCGGTTGTAACACCTTTTGCCAAAAACGGCGCTAAACATAAATAAATACTAAAGCATAGCCTGACTCAACTATAACATTAATGAAAAAATGTTATTTTAAAATTATAAAAAATTAACTTTCAAGTCAATGTCTTGTCTGCACATTATATAAATAATGAATCATTGAAAGAGTATTCATTACGTGATGTTTTTTTAGATTTTTAGCATTTACTTCCATATCAAATGAATTCATGAAAGTAAAAAACTTGACAAAAAATCGTTCTGAAATAAAATTTAAATATTCAAAAAGCAGTTACGAAGGAAAAACAATTTTTTTAAATTATATAAAAACGAAAGAAACAAACGCAAACAAACTGATTCAAAAATAGTGACGATTTTTTTTCCATTTGATGTTTCTTTTTTGTAATAAACGTTTATTTCATCATTTTTTTGTTTTTACACTTTTACATCAGACACGAAGTGATTTCTTGAAAAATTTAAAAATGTTTTTGCTTTTTGAAAATTTTTGCTTTTCGAAGTTATTGGCAAATGTCACAATTTAAATGTGAAAGGCATATAAAAACAGGAAAAACATTGAAAAAGTATATTCGAAGTTGAAAAAGGAAAGTAAAAGAATATGTTCTGAAACAATTTATGCAATCCTGAAATAAAAACTCATGGATGTTTAACATGAAAATCCATTGCAAGGGCTTTCATTTTAAAAAATGAAAGGTGTAGAAATAACTTGTTGAGCGGACGTATAATTTGAAATTAACCAGACTTGTTTCCTATTTTTATTATTTCATTTATCTGTTATTGTTTTTATTTTTTGTTTTTTATTAATATTGTCTGCACCTGGTTTTAGTACATTTTGATTATCATAAATATTTCGTTTTGAAATCATATTGATTTAAAAAAGTTTCAACATTTTTGACGAATGCTTTTTTTACCAAAAAATTCAAAAAAAATGAGACTAGGAAAAACTATAACCTCCAATTAAAAAAATAAATGCAAATTCATGTGTGTTTGCATTTTTACCAAATCTTTTCGACTTTTTTTGCATAAAAAATATATTTCGCAATACACGGTCGTAAAACGGATCCCTTTTTTCATCGCTAAAGAAAATTACTTTGTTTTTGTTTTAAAAAATAATTTCTTGCTGATATCCAAATTCTTTTTTTCTTTCATTCTTTTTAAAAATCCTGCAGAAAAGAATAAACTTAAATATTTTTAAACTATTTTTTGAATCTTTTAGACATATTTCATCTGCCTTTTATTGAACGAAAAATCGTTTACAGTTGTTAAATTTTATGTATAAAAAAAATGTAACTCAAAGTTTTTTGAATATCAAATTCTGAAAATGGATTACATTACACATTATTAAAGATTATTTTTTAACTTTTTTGGAACAACTTTAACATTTGTGTTTTTTTATTTGAGTGCAAAATATGCATAGAAAGTTAAATGTTATTAAAAAACGATATTATCGATTTTGAAGATATGTTTTATTCATCAGGTAAAATTTTCAATGGCGTTTATATTTGTAAAACAAAAATTTCAATATTGATGGTTTTGTTGTAATTTAAATTCAAATGTTCAAAATCGCATAAAAATCGGCAAAATTCGGATTATTTAAAGCATCTTTAAGCAATTATCTCGTCGCAGACATTATTTTTTCCCGTGATGAATTGAAGAAATGGTTGTGTAGAAATATAAAAGTCGTTTTTTATCGATTACTTCTTTGGGTCTAAAACACAAAGCTACAGATTGAAACAACTAAAAATTGTAAAATAATTTTTTAATTTGTCGACAAAAATTATCAAATTTTTTTGATAAATAATTTTCCAATAAAATATTTTGAAATTTATTAAAAAACAAACGATATGAAAATTAATGGGAAAATCTGTACAAAATGCTTCCACTATAAAGCATCGATCGTAAAAAAAGAAACAACAAAAAAATGTTTTTGAAATGTCTTTTTTCCTAATCGCTGACATTAAAAAGCGGCTTTTTTGTATGGTTTTTTTAACTAACCTTTTTTTCAAAGCTTTGAATATTTTTCTGCATAAAAGAATGAAAAAATTGTCCCATTCAAAATGTTCATTCTTTGTTCAATATTTTGAGAAAATATTATTACATTTACTTTTAACACAACTTTTTACAGGTTAAAAATATTTGCTTTAACTTAAAAATTGTCTGGTTTCCCATTTCCGATGTCGGTTCTCGAGAACCGACGGTTCCCCAAATCCGACACAACATATATATAATAAGATAAGCTTTTTTTTCTCTATCAGATGCATATAATATCAAATCAGAAAAATGCCTAGAACGCCCAATGGCAAAACGTGTCGGCTTTCTATTCTTATTTTTTTAGCATTTTCGACACCGCTGCGTCACAGTTGTTTTTAGTATCCTCAGGCATTTCGTGTAAAAATTAATTTTTTAAGACCAAAAATTTTTGAGTTTACTTTGATTTTTTTTTACAAAATTTTTCAAAAAAAAAATTTTTGTAACCAGCTTCTCAGCCTTTTCTTGTCAAAATGTGCGCCGCTTTTTTTACTAAAGTTAACTGTCAGAAATTTATAAATAAGGTGGTATGTAATTAAAAATATAACATATATTGTAAGAATAATTTTTGACAATATATAACATTAATGAAAAAATGTTATTTTAAAATTATAAAAAATTAATTGGAAGTAAATATCTTATCTACACATTGTATAAATAATGAATTATTGAAAGAATATTCATTACGTGATGTATTTTTTTTTAGATTTTTAGCATTCAACCCCATATCAAATGATTTAATAAAAATCTTAAATATGACAATAAATGGATCTGAAATAAAATTTAAATATTCAAAAAGCAGTTACGAAAGAAAAACATTTTTTTTAAATTATATAAAAACGAAAGAAAGAAACGCAAATGAACTGATTCAAATAAAATGGCGAATAATTTTTATTTGATGTTTCTTTTTTTTGCAAACAATGTAAGCAAAAAAAAACGATGAAATAAATTTCTTTCTTTTTTTTGCCTATACACTTTTACATTAGACACGAAGCAATTTCGTAAAAAATTTAAAAATGTAATTGCTTTTTGAAATTTTTGTTTTCCAAAATTATTGGTTAACGTCACAATTTAAATGCAAAAGTGAGCATAAAAACCGAAGAAACATTGAAAACGTACAAAATAATTTGGAAATTATTCATATTTTTTGAAATTTGTCAGATGTGTTTCGTATTTTTATTATTTCATGTATCTGTCATTGTTTTTATTTTTCGTTTTTTTTAATACTGTTTGCACATGGTGTCCCAAGAAAATGATTTTTGATTGTAATAAATATTTTGTTTTGAAATTTTTTTTATTTATAAAAATTTCCACGTTTTTGATGAATGCTTTTTTTGCTAAAAAATACAAAAAAAAATTTGACGGGGAAAGACCAAAAACTCTGGTTAGAAAAGTAAATGTAAATTCAATTGTGTTTGCATTTTTAAAAAATCTTTTCGACTTTTTATGCTTAACAAATATATTTCGTAATATACAGTCGTAAAATGTCTCTCTTTTTTCGTCGCTAAAGAAAACTAGTTTGTTTTGGTTTTAAATGAATAGTTTTTTGCTGCTTTCCTTTTTTCTTTCATTCTTTTTTAAAAATCCTGCAGAAAAAGAAAGAAGTCAAATATTTTTTAGTTATTTTTTGAATCTTTTAAACATATTTTCATCTTCCTTTTTTTGAATGAACTATCGTTTACAATTGTTAAATTTTTTGTATAAAAAAATGTAACTCAAATTATTATGATAAAGAAAATTACAAACTTCCTACATTATTAAAGATTATTTTTAAACTTTCTTGGAACAATTTCAACATTTGTGTCTCTTTATTTGATTGTAAAATATGCGCAGAAAGTTAAATATTATTTAAAAACGATAATATCGATTTTCAAATTTTTTTTCTTCAAATAAACTGCAGATAAACATATTTCATTTTTTGCAGTAATTAATAATTTTAAGCTTTTAATTTTTTTTCAAAAGCGCTTTTCAATTGAGCGACCTATATTAATTTAATGACAGTATCATTATTAGTTTTATTCATCACACAAAACTTTGAATTATATTTTATATTTGTAAAACAAAAACTTCAATATTGATGGTTTTTTGTAATTCAAATTTAAATATTCAAAATCTCAGAAAAACATGCAAAATCCGGATTATTTGAAGCACCTTTCAGCAAGCAAACTCATCGCAGATACAATATTTTTTTTTCATGACGAATTGAAGAAATGATTGTGTAGAAATAAAAAAGTCATTTTTCATCGATTTATTTTTCGGCTCTTAAAATGGAGTCATTCACATAAAGGTGCAAATGCTCCGACAGACTTCCGTGTTTTATTTTTGAATTAAACATATTTTTTATTTTTGCGCAAACTTTCAAAACGAAAAACATTTTCTTTGTAAAAAAAATCGAGCGAAAAGTCTTTTTATATAAAATGAGAGAAAATTAGTTTCTTTCGATAACTTTTTTGAATAATTTATTTATATTTATCAAGTTGAAAAATCAGAATATTGTAAAATATAGAGCTGAATTTGCAACGAAATAATGATGAAAGCAAATTTTGTTGAACATTTATGAAAAAATATAGATAGATTTTGAATGAACACTTAAATAGATTGTTCAATTTATTTTAATTTCGTTAATGACAAATTAATTCAACAATTATATACCACTGAACTGCTCTTTTGACTATTAATGCATCCTTGTTTAATAACGCATTCTGATCCAACCATAATTTTTCTTTTATATTTTTTTAAAATAATTTATCATAAAATAAGTAATGATTTTTTGAAAGTTTTGATTGCAATCTAAGGTTTAAAATTTAAAAAATATTCAAAAACAGTGTCGAAACAATATTTTTCAAAAATATACAAAAACCTTCGTTACTTTTGACAATTTCCTTTTTCGCTTAAAGCACCCAAAACAAAAATGGAAAAAAATAGTTTTTTCGTTTTTTTGGTAGTGTAATGATTGAACAAAAGCTTTATTTAAAAAGTAACACTCTCAATGGAACAATATTTTCCTTCCTGTTTGCCTATGTTGTCTGCCTTTTTAAAAAAAAAATAACAAGTCGAAGGCAGCAAAAAGCATGTAGATTTCAAAAAAAAGAAATACAGTCGTTCGCTGCAGTTTTTGGCTGTTGATTTTTGCACCAATTTTTTTATTTAAAATCGGAGACAGCCGAATGGTGTTTTGTCTTTTTTTGCAAACGCATTTGTAAGTAAATATTTTTGCAATTTTTAAATGAAAAGAAAAGTGAAAGCGAATGTTTGAATTTTCTATAAGTTTCTTTAAATTTACTTTGATTTTCTAAAATTTGCAGGATAATTTTTGTTATTATTTGTAGGATCCACCAGATGATTCTGAAATTCAAAAGCTTATTTATGTCGAATTTACTAATAATCATTCATAATTTTCTGTCAATGGCTCGATGCCCATTCAGTTAAAAATTAAAGAAAAATAAAATAAAAGGCACACAGCATTTAGGCATTATGAATGACTAAGAAATGAAAAAAAAAACAAAAACTGCAACGGCTTCATCTGTTTTTTCTCCTTTTTTTTAAATGCAAGATGCAAATATTTACAAAAATGGTGCAATTTTTAAATTTTCCATTGCCGATCAAAAAAGAACTATTTTTTTTATTTCTGCCTATAAAAAAGAGCGTTGTTTCTTTAAACTTTTTCCTTATCGAAAATGGTGTCTGAAAAAAATCTACCTTATTTTTCTTTTGTTTTGAAAAAGTCAATTTTTTTTGAATATTTTGTTTTCAATGGCGAAATATTATGTTATTACAAATGTAAATAAATACTGTCAGTGTTTCGAATAATTAAAAAAAAGAAAACTAAAATCTTTTTTATCGTAAAAATACTTTGGAATTCCCGCAATAAATATTTAAGAAAAAATCTAGACGTTTTTTCAATATAAATTATTTGTAAACTTTAATTGACACAATTTACATTACAAAAGTATTTTACAACCGTTTTATTCATTTAAATAATTTTCTGAAACTTCGAAAACAGCATCATTGATTTTCCTATTTTTAGCGAAACATGGAGTTTTCATTTTTATTATTATTTGCAGCATTCGAGTGATCATTTAATCGATAAAAAAAAATAAAGGATGCTTCAAGAAATTCCCAGTTTGTATTTTGGCTATCAATATTAAAGTGAACCAAAAACGGACTTCACTGTTGTTTTTGTATCCTCAGGCATTTAATATAAAAATTAATTTTTAAGGACCAAAAATTTTCGATTTAAGTTTAATCCCTTGCAAAATTTTTCAAAAAAAAAGTTTTTTTTCTTCAGATAAATCAATTTCTCAGCCTTTTCATAGCAAAATGTGTACCCCTTTTTTACTAAAGTCAATTGTCAGGCATGGCATAAATAGGGAGGTATGCAATCGAAAATCTGACATATATTGTAAACATTATTTTTGGCAATATATAACATTAATAAAAAATGTTATTTTATAATTATAAAAAATTAAATCGAAAGCCAATGTCTTGTCTACACATTTTATAAATAATGAATCAAAATATGATTCACGTTGAAAAATATTTGATATTTTTTCAGATTGTTAACATTCATCTGCATATCAATTGATGCAATAGAAGTTTTAAAAATTGACAAAAAATCGTTGATAAAATTTAAATATTGAAAAAGCAGTTACGAAAGAAAAATAATTTTTTTAAATGATTTAATAACGAATGAAAAAACCCCAAACGAATTGACTCAAATAAAGTGGCAAATAATTTCTATTTTATGTTTCTTTCTTTTTTACAAACAGTTTAAGCAAAAAACGATGAAATAAATTTCTTTCTTTTTTTGTTGATACTCTTTTACATTCGACACAAAGCAATTTCGAAAAAAACTTAAAAAAGAAATTTTTTTATTTTCGAAATTATTGGTTAATGTCACAACTTAAATGTAAAAAGGAGCATAAAAACCGGAAAAAGATTGAAAAAGCAAACAAAAACTAAATTAATATTTCCCGAAACAATTTATGCAATCCTAAAATTAAAGTTAATGGGTGTTTAACACGAGAATCCATTGCAAGGGCTTTTATTTTAAAAAACGACAGGAGTAGAAAAAACTTGTCGAGTATTTACATAGTTTGAAATTTGTCAGACGTGTTTCCTATTTTTTTTATTTCATGTATCTTCCGTTTTTTTTTATTTTTTGTTTTTTATTAATGCAGCAACTTGAATTAGAATTTTATTGTGATTATCATAGATATTTTGTTTTGAAATTTTTTTTATTTGTAAAAATTTCCACGTTTTTGACGAATGCTTTTTTTACTAAAAAATTCAAAAAAAGGTGACATGGGAAAAATCAAAAACCCCAATTAGAAACATAAATGCAAATTCAAGCGTGTTTGCATTTTTACCAAATCTTTTCGACTTTTTGTGCATAACGTAAACGAATTGATTCAAAAAAAGTGGCGGTGAATTTCTATTTTATGTTTATTTTTTTTGCAAACTGTGTAAGCAAAAAAATAATGAAATAAATTTCTTTCTTTTTTTGCCTTTACACTTTTACATTCGACACGAAGAAATTTCGTATAAAGTTTGAAAATGTTTTTGCTTTTTGAAAATGTTTTTATTTTCGAAATTATTGGGTTTACAAATTGTCACAATTTAAATGTAAAATCGAGTATAAAAAACAGGAAAAACATTGAAAAAAGTAGAAAATAATTTGGTGATTATTCAAATTGTTTGAAATTTGTCACACGTGTGTCCTATTTTAATTATTTCATGTATCTGTGTTTTTTTTACGGTTTTTATTAATATTGATTGAATTTGGAATCATTTTCGATTTTTTTGGACGACAATGACTTGTGATTATTCATACGTATTTTGCATTGAAATCTTTTTTATTTATAAAAATTTCCACGTTTTTTACGAATGCTTTTTTTACTAAAAAATTCAAAAAAATGTGACGGGGAAAAACAAAAAAACTCCCAATAGAAAAATAAATGCAAATGCAAATGTGTTTGCATTTTTTCAAATCTTTTCGATTTTTTATGCATAAAAAAATATTTCGTAATACAGTCTTAAAACGTATTTTTTCAACGCCAAAAAAAACTACTTTGTTTTTGTTTTAAAAAATGATTTTTTGCTGCTTTCCAAATTCTTTTTTTCTTTCATTCTTTTTAAAAATTCTGCAGAAAAGAAAGAAGTTAAATAACTTTGAGTTATTTTTTGAATCTTTTAAACATATTTTCATCTGCCTTTTTTTTGAATAAACAATCGTTTACAGTTGTTAATTTTTTTGTATAAAAAAATGTAACTCAAAGTATATCGATAAAAAAAAATTATTTTTTCATACGTTATTAAAGATTATTTTTTAAGTTTTTTGGAACAACTTTGACATTTGTGTTTTTTTATTTGAGTGTAAAATATGCATAAAAAGTTAGATATTATTAAAAAACGATAATATCGATTTTCAAATTTTGTTTCTTCGAATAAACTGCAGATAAACATATTTCATTTTTTGCAGTAAAATATCGATTATTTTTTTGACTTTTTTATTTTTTTCGAAAGCTGTTTTAAATTGAGCGACCTATTGTAATTTAATGACAGTATGAAAACGATAATATCGATTTCCAAAATAAGTTTTTTTCATCAGGCAAGACTTTCAATTATATTTTATACAAGCAGGACCCGGCTAAAGCCGGTCCTGCTTGACATTTAACATTTAACATTTCACAAACACATAATTTTAAATTCTGCTTAACGCTTGACAATCTCCATTTCCTCAATAACAATAGCAAAATAACAAAACTATTTGCTATCAGTGCCGGGAGGCCTTCGGCCTTCAGGCACTAATAGCAAATAGCATATCTCGTTAAAATCACAATAATTTCATATTGCTTAAAGCTTAAGGTAGTTGAAACTTAAAAACCGCAATAAATTTGCTAAAATATTTAAAAAAAATAAAACAACAAAAAAAACTTACAGCAAAAAATATTTCTTCAAAAATTTCATAAAGTTTATTTGCTAATAAACTCCCAGTAAAACGAAAGACAAACACTTAAAAATCTTTCAACAAAAAAATCGCATTTTTGATTCTGAATCCCAGATTCTGAAGCCGGAAACATTTTTGTATCCCCAAAATATATTTCATCGTAATCAGCACTGAAAAAAAAATCCTCCAAAAAGCGGCAAAAATTTGCCAAAAAATGCTGAAAAAATTCGACCATTTCACTACTATGATGAAATTTCTTTGCCGGTCTGTTTGGCGAAAATATTGGGCACTATATTGCGAAAATATTAGACTATTTTTGGTGAATTCATAACAGCATCGTATTTTGCCAATCAGCTCGCCAAAATTTGGTACCCCCGAATCCTCCCGAATACCCCCTTTCGATTTACTGTACCCCTGAACACACATAATATAAGAAAAATATATTTATCAGCAAATTTTAAAACAAACATAACAAAAAAAACGAAATTACTTTGACGATAGGATTTGTCGAGGAATTTTCATTCTTGTGAAGGTTGACTAGAACTTAAGACTTCTTCAGTACTTTGAGCTTGACTTTGACGGAGAGTTAAATGTGGACGTTTGCGAAGGACACGAGGTGTTGTTTGAGTATTTGATGGAATACTTGATTGAGTTGGAACATCATTTTCAATCGACGATTCATTTGAAGTTTGACGTGGAGGTGATTCGATGACTAAAAAAATAAAGTTGTTAACTATTGTAATAAAGAAAATAAACAAACGTGGGGTTGAAGGAGGAAGTAACATATTGATGAGACTTTGACGCCCGGATCCAAATTTGGCAGAAAAGCCCATTAAATTTTCAAAGAGATAGACTATGCTTGTGGTTTGTTTGTCGTAAGAAAGGTTGAAGACAAATACTACTTCCATAAAAAATTGAAGGGCATCAGCGAAATGACCATTTACCTACAATAAAACAGAAAATTAAAAGTCTAGGTGACGGAGGCTTACCTTTAAAGCAATGTCATCGACGGCAATAAAAAAAGATACATCTCGATGTGTACCAACTGCAACAATAACTGGCTATGTAATAACCATGGCATTTTTTGACGAAAGCCTTCATGATAGTCGGAGGAGTGCTGTTAAAATAGAAGAAATGAAGAAACGTAGTAACAAAAAGAGATACTTACTGTACAATCAATAACTAGTCGATCATAATCACAAGATCTTGTATGTTTGAAATGGCGAGAGTTAATAGATGAAAAGAAGACGGGTGGTTGACGAAGTGGTGTAACAGGCAAAGACGGATCATTGGTCGATGGCCGTGCAGAAACAGACAGACGTGCAGTTGTTTTTTGGTTATATGCAGAAGGTGTTTGTCGACGCAAACACAAGCATTGTGTTGAAGAAGAGCTGTTTGTCAGAGGATGAGCATCTATAAAAGGTGAAGTTTAGTCAATTTTATGTAAAGAAAAAAATATAGCAAACCTGGACCATTTTGTCGGATAGATGTAGAAAGTGTTTGTCGAAGGATGCTGCTTTGACGAGAGATCTTTGGTTGAAGCGTTCGTACAAGTTTGTCTGTAAAAAAAATGTAAAGGAAAAAACATACATTTAAGAATACAATTAGTTAACGTGGAGTATAGTTTTCAGACGCTGCAGCACGTGGAACAGAAACACTATTGTGAGGTGATAGAATATTGTCGAGTACCACTGAAGAAGTTTCAGGCAAAGTAGCAGATTCATGTTGGCGAGAATTAACAGATGGATGGAAGACGGGTGGTTGACTAGGTGGTGTTACAAGCAAAGATGAATTAGTGGATGATCGAGTAGAAAAAGATGGAGTTGAAGAACAGCTGTATGTAAGAGTTTCAGCATCATCTAAAAAAGGTAAAGCTTAGTAATATTAAGGCATAGGTAATAATATAGCAAACTTGGACCATTTTGTTGGTTAGCGACAGAAGGTGTTTGTCGGGTAGATGCAGAAGGTGTTTGTCGAGGCAGAGACAAGTATTGTGTAGAAGAACAGTATTATGTAAGAGCTTCACCATGATCTAAAAAAGGTAACTGTTAGTAATATTAAGGCAAAGGTAAAAATATAGCTTACTTGGACCATTATCGACGATAGTTCAAAGGTAGAAAGATACATTAATCAAAATAAATAAAAGAAATAAATTACAAAAAACATTAAAAAAGCGCGAAAAGGGGAAGAAAAAAAGGAGACAAAAAAATTCGCGTAAAAAAAAAGAAGAGCTCAAAAAAAAAGAAATGGGCTTGAAATATTGGTGCGCCAAATTCCCTGCGTTTTCGTTGTGGGAGCGTTGAAAAGAAAAAAGTCGTTTGCTTTTTTAATTGCTACTATTTTTTAAACGCTGTTTTTTTCGTCTTCTACTTTATCATTCTTCGTGTATTTTTTTATCTATTTATCACTTATTTTTATCGTATTTTTTTTATAGTGATATACAACTGTGACCAAAAAACAGCCCAATGCCGTTGTTAATGTTACTGGTGATAAAAGATCTCCCGTTAGTGATTCGGTTGCAATATCTGTAAGCTTTTTTATCGTTATTACATATTTTAAAAATGGATATCTTTTAGGATGGAGAAAATTAATCTCCAAAAACTTATCAAACGCCTACTCCAACTCCTTCGTCAAAAGAAAAGGCTTCATCAACAGCTCCAACATCTCCTCCAAAAGAAGAACGACAATTTACAACCTCACAATCTAATAAATTGGAAGAAATTCGACAAATGCAACAAAAGCTTTTTCAACGACAAGAAGAACTTCGACATAAGCAAGACGAAATAGAAGAAGAAGAAAAAGCTATACTCCGTCAACCAAGTGATTCTAAAAAAGAACAACTTCAACACCTTCATCAACATCTCGTCAATCCAGCATATGAAATGGCTTCACCTGCTCCTTCTCCAACACATCAACAAGGCCTCATTCTATTGGGAAATTATGCCAACTTCAGTTATCAACCACAGTTTCCATCCGTCAGTCTTCCACAAGTTATTCATCAACCAATCAATCTTCAGCCAGTAAATCTTCAACGTTCTATGCATCCTTTAAAATATCGACGTGAACGACCACCTCCTGTAAGTTTTGTTTGTCTATTTCAAGTCATAAAATGCTTTTTTCAGCAGTCTGTACAAGTTGAAGAACAACCACAGTCTCTTCGACAACGACCCTACGATGGTGCAGCTGCTGTTCCACAACCTGTAACAACTCAATCTCAAGCTGTTGCAACACCTTCTGTATGTTTTTTTTCTAACATCAATATTTTATTACAACTCTTATCTTTTTTAGCAAGTCTAACGTCAACTTAAGTAAGCAAAATCTCAAAGAAATTTCATTCTGTGCCGACGAAGATTTTCTAAGATATGTCTAGCTCCGACAAACAGATGTCTATTTTGTATTTAAAAGTGGCCGACAAGTTAAGATTATCTACGACAATGTTGAAGTTTTTTACGCCAATACGCTGAAGACAATCATATTTTACTTCGTCAACATCTTCAAACATACTTCAAATGATGGCGATTTATGTATTGGTTTCCGAGCTCTAAAAGAAAATTCAACAAAAGAAAATATTTAAACTAACCTTCGTCACTATCGTCAACTAAATTCTTTTCAACCGTATAATTTTTTTTATTGTTCCGTCAAAATTTTACTTTAAATAAAATTTTCATCTAAATTTGCTTGTGTAAAAGGGGACACTATCGGTGGGAGGGGCGCAGTTAGAAAAAAGCCTACCCGAAGTTTCCAATAGTCGCTTTTTGATTGATTTTCCTCTTTTGTAACATCTTTTTTTTAAAACCAAGTAAACGGGAACATCACGAGGGGGAACCGTTGATAAAATGACGCCCGAAGTTCGCAACAGTCACTAATTCATTGATTTTCATCTTCTTAACACCCTTTTTTTAAAAAAGACGCCCAAAGTTTTGTTATTTATAGTTTTTAAATGAGAAGCAAAAGATTTATTTGCCTTCTCTGAAAATTGGCGAAATTTTTTGCTATTTTCCGTTTTTTTAGCAAATTTTTGGTCACATTCTGTCTAATTTTCGCCACATTTTTTGTGGCGAAACGGGCTCACCAAATAGTGGTTAAACTTTTTTTTCAGTGAGCATATTTTTTTACCACAGAAACAACACTTAAAAATCGTTCACCGAAAAAATCGCATTTTTGGATTCTGAATCCGAGATTCTGAAGTGATAATATTTTTTAAATCCAGCAATCAGCATTTGTTTATACCCCAGATTAATTTTTTTTTGCTGGCAGAATTAGCGATGTGTAAGAACATAACGCCAACAGACTTTTTGTTAAATTTTTTTCGGACAATTTTTTCTAAATTGGTGCGCTTAATTAAATCTCATTGTTTGATGTTTTAATGTTTTTTTTTGTTCCATCTGATGTATTTTTTTGGGTAGCATCTGAGTATCTGGATTTTGGACGAAATTTTCCTTGTGAGATCCGTCAAAAATGCGTTTTTTGTTGTTTTGACCCCTCCCTCAAACGATTTCGCGAATTTTGTTACATCTAATCGATGCAGAATTAAATTCTGCATTTAATAGTTATATTAGGAGTGAATAAATAAATAAAATAAAACTCAACATTCAAATATTAACATTGTTTCTCCAAATGGTGAGATATGAGCTACAATAGCAAATCTTTGCGTTTGACCTGATGAATACGATATTTGTTTGACAACTGTTGATTTTTTGTTTAAAAATTCACTTGAAAAAACAAGTTTCTTGAATTGTAAACTTCTAATCGCTGACTGATCGTATAATTAAATTATGAATACATTTTTATGCTTGTTTTTTGAAAAACTCTTTTATTCTTTCTAATATTTAATATATTTTTTAAAACTAAAAAAAACTAATATTAACTACTGAAGCCGGTTTATTTTTGACTGAACCTGGGACATTTTCACATCCATTGAATACTCCTGCAAGAAATATGCATTAATAAATAAATTATTTTATGCATTTATTTTTTCTATTTGGTCGTCGAACTTTTAAATGTCATAAAAACATAAAATTTCATGTTTGATTACGTTTGAAGTAACATCTTTTACTATATAATAAAAAAGAAAATATTCAAGAAATCTATTTAACAAATGTCTCAAAAATATCAAAAATACTGCCGAATTTAATCGTAAAAGCAATCTTCTCTCATTTATAAAATTCGCTGCAAATGAAAATACTCTTTTTTTACTTTTTTTTCAAATAATAGTAATGAATGTGGAAAGCGATTAAATTTTATTTACAAATGTTTGTTCGGCCAAAACATTTTGAAGTTTATTCTAAATTTGACATTATTTGAAATAAAATTGCTTAAAAATTTTATAAAACAAAATTTTGCTAACATAGGCAATGTAAAATATTCAAATAAATATAACGCATTTTGTGAGAAAACGTAGTTTTTTGAGACCCAAGTGGCACAGAAAAAAAAATTTTCATATTTTTGGCTATAATTTTGGGTATAAAGGTAATCGAGGGCGTAGAATCCGAATTTAAACTCAGTTTTGTGGCTTTCCTTGCTAGATTTTGAGATATCATATAGTAGACCGGGTTTTATGCCAAATTACGATTTTGAGGTAATAATGGTCAAATGTGGTACCAATAGATTCGTCTCATCGAGCTTATTCAGAATAAAAAAAAATTTGTTGCAAAAACTTTATTTTAAGTGGAATTTCATTCATTTGAAA
>CABFKP010035638.1:0-15757 GCA_901779475.1 Panagrolaimus davidi
AGAGGCGGATATACTAAAAGTTTAGCTCTTTTTTCTTAAAAATCATGTTTTTAGCGTTTTTGAAGATCGAAATTGTATTAATAGTGAAATGAAAAAATCAAAAAATGATCTTTTTGGTCAAAAATAAGTTATTTTCACTTAAAATTCAATTATTAAGCACGCTTTAGACTTTTAAAGTCATTTCCAAGCTAAATTTGGGTGAATCTGGAGGCTGGAGGCATTTTTTGCTATTTCAGTAAATATACCGAAGATCAAATTTATCGGTAAATAAATTTGATCTTCAACATTAGGCACAATTTCAAAGAGGGGCGTGATGGGCGCAAAATTCGGATAAAAAAATTACGGTAGTTTTATTTTTTTTGTTGACTAACTTTTTTGTTAACATTAAAACTACAACTTTTTTTGTTGGTTGTTACTAATATTTATATTCAGCATCCCTTCGTACCAAAATTATATTTATAGCGCAACTTTGAAAAAACGGTGCCCTTTGCTATTTTAATGTGCCCAAAAAGCTTCTTATATGAATTTTCTACGGTGTGGCCGCAAAATACTTTGATATTGTATATACAAGTAAATGAGTTTTTTCAATCAAAAATCTCGAAAGTGTTTGGTAAAGCATCTGAAAATTAAATAATTTATTAAATGCTTGATCGCAAGTTGACAGTAAATTAGATACGACATGAAATTTACAGTAAAAAAGCCCAAAATCAGTACCTTTATTTTTCTTTCTGACAAAAATACAAATACATTGCTAAGTTATTCTAGTCGGTTTTGCTACAGTTGACATAGTAAACATTGTAACATCACCTCCAATTTTGGAACTGCTAAGAAAAAATGTCAAACCATAAAACTTTGCAAATTCTTCTCTTATCATTGGACTGATAAAAAATAGAATAATCATTTGAGGATAGAACTGAAGTAGAAAAATTGCATACGAAACATTCAAAAAGAAAGGTCTTATAAAATCGATGAAGCTTGCAGTATACAGTAATACAAGCATTGAAGAAGAAAAAATTGTTTGATAAATTAATCTTCTTTCCATTCTTGTTTTTGCAGTTTTTTGAGATGTTTCAAGTTTTGGTGTTAAAAATACTCCAACAATTATCAGTCCTAGGGCTATCAATCCAAAGAAAATATTTACATATGCAACATTTGCATTTGTTTGGTTCAGAAAGTCTTGGCATCTTTTTTCAGAAGATGCAAGAAATCGGCATTCAAAATTTGGTAGAACGTACCAATGAAAAATGAAAGAAGACATTTCAATGAAGATAATGTAAATGGGGACAAACTTTTTGCTCCAAATCTGAAAGAGAAAAGCGGATTAATCATTAGTAAAAGACAACTGTGATGGAAATTTGAATATCAACTTATATACGCAAAATGTCCAATACTACAGGTTTTAGCCAGTTAATTGTGTTTTACGCTAACTTTTAATAATTTTTTTTGTCATGCAAATTTTGGTTTTTTTTCAAACTTTGACTAGCATTGTGACTCAAACGCCAGTGTTCCTCTTCATTTTTTTCAGTCAAAGGAAAATGCGAGAGAGGTATACTGTAAAAAATAAAACTTTTTTATAATTTTACTTTTTTATCCGATTATATGTAAAATTTTACGGAGATTCCAAAGATCCAACTTTTGGATATCATTTTTATGTGAAAAATCGGAGAAAATTGCATTTTTATACGTTGTTTTGAAAATGATACACTACGGAAGTTTGAGGCGGATTTTAGGACCAAGCCTATTCGATACAGAATTTTTTTCTGCATCTGACTGTATTTTTAAAAATTAAGCGAAACTTAGCGGTCAAAATTTTGCATCTGTGTCAGAGCGCGGGAGATGCTGCACAACGTTTTTTTGATGAAACGGTCAAAGGTTCGACTCAAACAATCGTAAACTTTTTAAAAAAAAGAACTGCTTTTATATTTGGATTCTCCATAGTCGAAAGCACCCATGTGCCAAAAATTAGCTCATTTGGAGATAAAAAATATTTTTGTGTTTCAGCTGGGAGTCGAACCTCGCTATCGCATCTGAAATACAAAATTTTTTTGCTGCAAAAAAGTGTTGTTTGCGAACGCGACACGATAATATTTATGAAACAATGTGTTCCTCGGCTGAAAAAAAACTTTTTCTTATTTTTCAACACTTAATTACACCTTAATATTAATATTTTTTTCTTTTTTTAATTTCAGTGATTTTTTTACAGCGATTTTAATGCTACCAAACTTATAACATTCGAGAAACTTTGAAAAAACCCTGCACATTGCTGACATCAAAAACAGAATCCTTTTCTCTCACCTTTCTATGAAGAACCGGGAATGCCAACGCCGTGCATCTATTTAATGCCAAAAAAGTTTCCCATATTCCAAGCAGGCCCTGTGCATGAAAAGAAATGAAATAAACTCCTGGCATCCATGGCCATGCTTTTGAGTACAATACTAAATGCCCATAAATCCAAACAATCATAAATAAAATGGAAGTAAAATATATGGTATTTAAGATTGCAAAATATGCCGAACAAAACATTGATTTTGGAGTTAGCAATTTTTTAAACAAAAATATTACAACAGAGATTTGAAAGATCAAACACGGAATATGAATTGCAATTTCGATGTAATTTATTAAAAACATTGTATTTACATCCATTTTTAACAGTAATTTTTCTTCAAAAAGGAACTATTTTAGGTTTTTTAATAAATGTAAATAAAGCTTTTTTTAAAAAAGAAATGGGAAGAAAACACGAAATTTTCTAGAGTAGTTTTTACTGAAAGGTTACCTAATTGCAAAAATAAAATTCTGAGACTACACCGTAAATTTTATTTCAACATCTGCAATTTGTCAGTTTTATTATAGGTTACACTTCAATTGAAAGCTTTAAAGTATAAAAATTAATAACATTATAAATAATAAAAATTTCTTAGAATCATAAATAACGAGTTTTAATAGACAAAAAAGAAGTCACATCCTGGTTTGGCTATTACTAACTACTCAGGTAATGAAACGTTTAGCATTTTTTACTCACTTCCGTTTTTCAATAGACATCATTTATGGCTAAAAACATTGACTTGGCCAAGAAAGTTAAATTAGCAGGAGAAAAAATGGTATTTGTAATTTTAAAGGATTCAAAACTTTTACAAATTGTTAGCGTTAACTCAAGTAATGTTCTAATTTAAATAGACAATAAATCATCCGCATTCATAATTTTAAGCAATGTTCTTTATTATTGCTGCTATTTTTGAAACAGATAATTTTATGCTTTTTTTGCTGATATTGTTGCTAATGACGAAATACAGATTTTTAGAAACAGTTCTATTGCAATCAAGCCTATGCTTCATGTATCCAAATGATATATTTTTGAAATATTTTTTATCTTAGTTTTGGTTATTTGTAAACATTTACTTGTTCAAAAACCATTTTTAAATAACGATGATGGTTTTTGGAAAATTGTATGTTTACAAAATAATTTTATTCTACTTTTTGGTAAAGAATGAACTTTTAATGTACAACTTCTTTGTCTGATTTTTTCTCATGTATTTTCTTCTCATAATAAGGAAATAAAAAATATTTTTAAATAAAAAATGCTTATCAGTTGCCAAAGAAGTTGGTTCACAGCTATTTCTTACTTCTGCGCTTATTTGAAAACGTGAGTACAAGGTGTCCCAAAGACGGAAGTTTATCTTTTTTAACCGGCGCATTGTTTTATTTTGTTTCAATAACAAAACGATTTTACTTCTGCTAGCTTATCACAAATGTAATAACTTTGTGTTTCTTTAAAAAAGAAAGCACTTTCGCAATGAACGAAAATTAGTGATGAAAATTGTTATTCTTTAACAAAAAAAGTAGCAGAATTACAAAAAATTAAAATTTCAGCCAAAAGCTTAATAAAACTCCAAACAATTATATAACAAAATGTTAATGAATGTTTCGTTTCAAAAATGCAAACAAAAGTTTAATTAAAAGAAAATTTAATCACTGCTTTTAAGAGTTGTTGGACAATATACAGAATTATAGGAAAGATGTCTCATGTCAAACGCTTTAAAAATTTATTCTATGTGAGTTTTTTGGCATAATGTAGGTGTAGGTAAATTTTTTTGAACAAGTATGTTTCTAAGAAAAAGCAGAAAAAAAAATTAAAAACGCCGAAAAATAGTTTGATAGGAGATTTTGTGATTTGTTTTCAATAAATTCACGTTCAGGTAAGAACCTGCGTCAGTCAGTTGTTGCTATTTTTATTCATTCCTTACAACCACTTTATTCAGTTTGCAAAAACAACTTTGTTTTACATTGGTGATAAGGAAAAGAAAAGACGCAAACAAACAATCTTTCTTGTCATTGAAATAAAAAGCAAAATAAAACAAAGTATTCTTTAAAAAAAATCAACTGATATGGTCCACAAATAGGAAGCTAATTTATATCAATTACTCATAATTGTAAAAACATAGAAAAATTTTTATTCAGAAATAATAGAATTAACGGAAGTTCCGCCCTTTGATAAGATTTTTGGGCTAACCTTTTTACCTAATTTAATTCTGTTTTAATTGACAACGTTCCTTCCTAAAAAACGACAGTATATAAACAGCAGACAATTTCTGTAAAAATCACAGTTACTTCATTTTTTTCAACAAAAATGGAAGCAATGAAACTTCTATTTGCTGTTTTCTTTGTTATTTTTGCAACAACGACCGCCAAAAATAATCTTCAAGATTACTGTACCAGCTCTGAATGTCAAACTGATCGAAGAATATCTATTTTTGAGAGGGAAGCGTTGAAGCAGGAAATTGCAAAGTATAAAAAAATCCTTTCACAATCTGGTTGTTCTGTTTGTAATATTGAAGGAACAACTCCCTGTCAAAATAATGGCACCTGTATTGTAACTGATCCTTACAAATATATGTAATGCTACAATAAATTTTATTTACAAATTTGATAAAATTTTTTCATTTTTTCAGCTGCAATTGCCCTGATAACACAGCTGGAGATCACTGTGAAGAGGTATTATCCTGCGATGAAAATCCATGTGGAGTTGGCGCTGTTTGTACTGTTTTTAATCACAAAAAAGTTTGTTCATGCCCTCCAGGTTTGTTACCATATTTGTTTACAAAAAAATATAAATATTGTAATTTTAAGGCACAGACGGAGATCCCATGGTATCATGTGAATTTAGAACCAAACAAGCTTGTATGTCCGGTGACCCCCATTACACAACTTTTGATGGAACATATTTTCATTATATGGGAACCTGTCCAATGTATGTAATGAAAGCATGTGATGCTTCAGTCGATTGGAGCATTGTTGGAACGAATTCATTCTTTTCATACAATAAACAGTAAGTTATAAAACGCGCCTTTTTTGAAATCAACAAAGGTTCAAACTTTAAAATTAGATGAATAAACTTGTGCTTTTTCATTGATTCAAAATTTGAAAATCATAAAATTTTAAAAACCAAAAAAAATAATTAATAAATGACCACTTGAATTCTGAAGTCACCAACTCACGACAGACCCAAAAGAAAAGAGGGCTGCGCGCAAGCTGCAGCAAAAAAGCCACTCTTTTGAAAAAATAAGTCAAAAGACCGACTTTTTTGCTGCAGGATGCGCGCAGTCTACTTTCGTTTTTTCTTTGAACGGGGCTGCCGCGAACTTTAATGCAATTTGTTGACTAATAAAGACCATATTTTTAGAGTATCATACATTAAAACTTTTACCTTCCATACTCAAGGCCATGGCTTTACTGTCGACGAAGCATTGAATTTATACATGGACGATATCCGTGTTTATTACCCTTATTACTGGCCCTCCCAAACAGATCCAAAAATTGTTGCAACAAAACCAAGTACCCAAGTGATAATCCAAGATACTGTCACGGGTGCCGTTATCACCTTTTATCAATGTGTTTTATGCGTTCAAGTCCGAACAACTCCATTCTTTTATGGTGATAATACGATGTGCGGAGTTTTTGGAAGCATTGATGATGTTTGCACAAATGATATTCGGGCAAGCAATGGCACAACACTTCCAATTACAGACTGCAATGTTCAATACAGTATTCCCGCAATTGAATTCGAAGATACTTGGATTACAAATACAACTGTGGATAGTTGTGTCAAAGGTGCTGTAATTCATAACAACTCAAACTGTGTAAGTCTACTATAAAATTATTTGAATTCGAATTCCAAAAAAATTTTGTTTTTGAATTCCCCTTTTTTAACGAATTTCTTAATATTTAAAACTTAAAGGAAAAATCTTTAAAAAATGTTCAAAAATGGAATGTTTTTTAAAAATTATTAAATAAAAATTAGTCACAAAAAAAGAAAAGTTTTCAAACTTGCTTACGAAAGGGACAGTTTTGATCAAAATTTTGACAAATATCAACCGTTTCACGTCGAACTGAGCCTCGGTTTCAAAAAAAAACTCAATTTTTTGAACCGAGGCTTGGCAAAATGTTTAAAAATGCCATGAGAAAATGGAAAAAAAATTTATTCACGCATTAATGACTGAATAAACGCATTTTCCCCTCATGGCATTTTAAAACATTTTGCCAAGCCTCGGTCCAAAAAGGTGAACGCTTTTCTTCAGCTCAGTTCGATGTGGTTTGTGCAAATTCTTTTTCGATTTTCAAAAAAATTAATTTTGAGAAAAATTTAAATGCAAGAAAATGAAAATAATTTTTTAAGGCCACCGATACAGCCCAAGCACAATGTGATTTGATTCGACAAGCCATTGATGGTCAAGGCCCATTTGCTGCCTGTGAAGTAATGAATAATACTGAACAACTCTACAATGATTGTACATTTGATATTTGTCAAGGCTTTTCTCAATGTGATGCTTTGGATAATTTTGCAAAGGCATGCATTGCTGCAGTTCCATGGGCGGATATTGATAACTGGCGAACAGATAATTTCTGCCCTCCAACATGTCCTCCAAATTCGCATTACAGCATGAAAACTCCAAAATGCCAAAATTCATGCTCAGACCCAAATTATAGCAATTCTAGTTTATGCCAAGATGGATATGAAGAAGGTTGCATCTGTAATCCGGGATATTATTATGACTCAAACGGTCAGCTTGATGGCTTGCCATTTGAATGTAGACTTTTACAAGATTGTGGATGTGTTGATACTAGTGGCAATTATTATCCACGTAAGATTTGATAATTTTTTAAAAAAATTTTGAAAAGTAACAAAAAAACTTCATTCAAAGTTGCATAGAAAATATAAAATTTTTTGATTTTCAAATCATTTTTTGTCGTGCTTTACCAATCATTACTTTTAGCTACTTCACATTGGCTTAATCCAAATTGTACAGCAGAAACAACATGCTTTGATGGACAACTTGTTACAAATGCAACTGCTTGCTCCGTTGATGGCCAATGTAACAATGTTGATGGCATTTACACATGCCAGTGTTTACCCAGATTTACCGGAAATGGCCTAATTTGCACAGATATCAATGAATGTCTTGACCCCACTGTTTGCAGTGCAGATGTCAATCAAGGTATCTGCACAAATTTACCTGGCACTTATAATTGTACTTGCATTGCTCCATACTCTGGTGCACAATGTACAGAATATACTCCAAGTCGGCACTGCGCAGATTTGCAACTCTACCATGGCATTACCACTGATGGAGCATATTCTATTAGCATTGGTGCAGATTATTCTTCAAATTTTACAAATGCCGATCTCGATTGGACATTGGTATACTGTGATATGACAAGTCAAAATGGCGGCTGGACACTTTTATCTCATGGAAATATCACAGGTGGCAAAAACTTTAGCGAATATGTTGAAGGCTTTGGAGATGCCACAACACAGAATGCTTGGCTTGGCTTACAAAATTTACATCTCATGACTCAACAGAGTCCAACTTCCCTCAGAGTCATTGTTACAAGTTGTCCAGCAGAAGAGATTCCAACCGATGATTGCACATATCCTTACTTCTCTGTCACAGATGCCACAGCTCAATATGCCGTTTTTATCAACAGCACTTGCCAAGGCTCCATCCATCCTTACCGAGATGGCTGGATTTCATGGGACAAAACCAAATTGGGCCCTGTTTTTACTGCTTGGGATAATGATGATCGATCATATTGTAGCAAAAACTTCCATAACACCGGCTGGTGGTACAATCATTTGAATAATTATTTTGCATGTGGATATGCCAATTTGAATGGCCTTCGATTTGCATGTAGTGACCAAGATGATCAATATAATGGGCAATATCTCATGTGGGCAAAATCACCGGCTGAAGACGCTTTCATGTATCTGCGACCCCGAGAATATCCAAATTATGATCCCTTACATCCAGTGCCAACAACAACTTCTGCACCAGCCGAAGATTTTACTACTTCATTTTAAAATTTTGTACATAATTTATTCCTTTTAACCCGGTTGTCATTTTATTTATTATGTTTTTAAAATTAAATAAACGCACTTAAAATAATAATAAGCGGTCAAACAAACTCTTCTATTTGGTGGAAAAAATCTATCGATTAATTTTTTTCCCTCGTTTATTTTTCTAAGTTTTTTGGGAGATGCATAGTCTGTTAAAATTGTAAAGCTTGGATTGAATTTTTTTTAAGGCAAATTCTTTTTTGAACGTTTTATAAATTAATTCTCTTTTTTTATTAACAGCAATTAAAAAGCTTTTTTTGGATTTTCGTAATGCAAAATAAAACTGTTAGCAATTGAAAAGAATTTGTATTCAGTTCGCAACGTTAAATAAATTAAAATGAAAGATAATTGGACACAAAAAATTGCAGATATTTCAACAGAAAACCGAATTTGCATATTGTTTTTCAAAAATTCTGAAACTAAGGTTTTTGTTTTTATTCACTGTGCTTAATTTAATACGGCAATTTTCATTTTAATGTTGCAAGAAAACTTCGATGAACATAATTCTATGCATCTAAAATAATTAACTTTTTTATCAATAGAAAATTAGCTAAAAAAAATTTTACCAAACAAATTTTTCATTTTTTAAAAAAGTGTAAAACAAGTTTTTGATGATAATAGTTTTATTTACACATAAAAAATTATTGTTGTTGTTTATGCAGAATACAACAAAAGATACGAGAAAACTACAAAACACAGATGATAAAAATATGTACAAAAAGAATCAAAAAAGAGCATATTTTTCAAAAAAATTTTTTTGACTAAATTTTAAGAAAAAAATGTGTGACGTTGGTTTTGTTTCGCTTTCAAATGGCAAAAAGATGCCATTGCTTGGGCTTGGAACTTTTGCAAGAAGTGATTCATGGAATGTGAGTTTTATTTTTTGATTACTTTTTTCATAAAAAAATTTAAACTTTGTTTAACAAAAATAACTTTTATTTTGTAAAAATAAAGTTTTTGAATTTTTCACGGTGCGTCGACTCCTTTATAATTTATAAGGGAAGTTGTAAATTGTCCATTTGGAAAAAACTTCGTCAGAGTCCACGAACACTTTTTCCCATGTTAAATCTTCAAACCTAAACGCTTAAGCCGCAAAACGCTTTAAAAATAAGATGTTGCTGCTGAAAATTAGCATAGGGGTACTAGAAGCTATATTTGCAGGGACTAAGAAAAATATGGATTCTGGAGCCCAGGATTCAGAATCAAAAATTTCTTTCAAATGCTTCAAATTTTGTGTCATTCGGTTCGTCTCGACGAGTAGATTACACTGAATTTATAATTGATCGTTGCAAAAGGCTTCAGAATCGAAATACAGACTGTGAAAAAATTTCTTTAAAATATTTATTTTTAGATGATTGATACCTTCTGAAGCCTTTTACAACGATCAATTATAAATTCATTGTAATCTACTCGTCGAAACGAACCGAATGATACCAAATTTGAAGCATTTGAAAGAAATTTTTATTTTGAATTCTGAATCGTGGGCTCCAGATTCCATATTTTTCTTAGTCCCTGCAAATATAGGTTCTAGTACCCCTATACTAATTTTTAGCTGCGACAGCTTATTTTTAAAGTGTTTTGCGGCTTCAGAATTTATGTTTAAAGATTTAATATGGGAAAAAGTGTTCGCGGACTCAAGCGAAGTTTTTTCCCAATGAACAATTCGACGCACCGTGATTTTTTGAGCCTGAAAAACATCAATAATGTCATAAAAAATTTTTATCGGATAATGTTTCAAAAAGCTTTAAAAACATTTTTCTTACAGGATTCAGACGAAAAGCAACTAGAAGACGCCCTTCGAGCCGCTTTTGATATTGGATATCGATATATTGATACTGCAGAAGTTTATAAAAATGAACATATTATTGGAGCCGTTATTAAAGAATATATAAAAAATGGAAAATTTAAGCGTGAAGATATTTTTATTACAACAAAGTTACCCGTATATGGTATGAACGAACCAGAAAGATTTATAAAAAATTCACTTAAAAAGCTTAATCTCGATTATATTGATCTTTATTTAATTCATGCTCCAATTCCATTTGAAAATAGCGGAAATGATTCATCCAAAAAAGATGAAACTGGAAATTCGATTCCAGCTTTAATTCCGTTTTATGAAACTTGGAAAGTTTTGGAAAAATTTTATTTGGATGGAAAATTAAAAAGTATTGGAATTTCAAATTTTAATGAAAAACAAATTCAAGAATTATATAATCAAGCAAGAATTAAACCACAAAATTTACAAGTTTGTCGAAGTTAAAAAAAACCAAAAATAGTAAAGTTTTAGGTTGAATGCCATATTTTATTTCAACAAAAGGAACTTTTTGAGTTTTGTAAAAAACTTAATATTTCACTTACAGCTTATGCCCCACTTGGTTCACCGGGTTAGTTTTTTGAACACCAATTTTTTTGCATAAAAACATTTCACATTAAATTGAAAGTTAATAAATCGTTCTCTTTTTGGTCAGATTTCTGGCAAAGTGCTTCTGTTGCCATTCGAAAAATCGCCAAATTTAAAAATCTCTGGCATTATGTTTTTTCTCGGATAAAAAAAATTTCACAAACTTTTACTAAACTTTACGAAAAAAACGAACTTATAGGGTGGTTAAAAATCCGATATAAAATCACCAAAAAATAGATAAGTTCTTCTTTTCCGTAAAGTTTTGCAAAAGTTTGTGAAAATTTTTTTTATCCAAGAAAAACATAAAAATTTTTAACCAGAGATTTTTAAATTTGGCGGTTTTTCGATTGCCAACAAAAGCACTTTGCCATACATCGGATCAAAAAAAGAGCATTCGTTTCGATGTGACTTTCAAAACTTTATCAAAAATGAAAGTTACAGTAGCGATCAAAAATCTTTGTTTTATCATATTTTATATATTATGATTTTACCCTACTGTAGATACTAATATGTACAATAGGGTAAAATCGTAGTTTTACTCTATTGTACATATTTTGATTTAACACGGTAATAATACTATCTTTTAAAAAAACATTTTGTGCCAAAACTTTTTGAACCCCACTGCATCAGAGAAACTGAAAACGGACATTTTTTTCAATAACACAAAACCTTTTTTTAGGTAGAAAAGTTGCACAAAATAATGAAACATTTATTGTTGAAAATCCAATGAAACATCCGTTAACAAAAAACATGGCAGAAAAATATCAAAAATCTCCTGCTCAAGTATTAAAATATATTTATAAATTACATTTAAATTAATTTTTTTTAGATTTTGATTCGTCAAATTATGCAACGCGGAATTTCTGTAATCCCAAAATCAGTGAATCCAGATCGAATCAGAGAAAATTTTGATGTTTTTGATTTTAAATTTACTGAAAATGAAATGGCTCAATTTGATTTAATCAAACAAAATGATCGATTATTTTTATTTGAATTGTATGTTTTTGAAAATATTTTTTTTGTTACAGAATATTTTTAGTGGAAAAAATCATCCGTGGCATCCATGGAAAGAAGATCTCAAAAAGCATTACTTTCTTTAATTTGTCATAACTTTTTGAAATTTAAGAAAATTAATTTTTGTCTCAAGCATTGTATATTCTGTTATTTTATCAAGATTTTAATATTGATTGCTCTTTAATAAATAGTTTTTTTTGATTTTATCTTTTTGGGATTACAAAAATCAAAGCCAAATTATAGTAATCCCAGGTCAAAAAAATCCTTTTTTTTTTTTTTTTGTTTGTCAATCGACTTTTTTTTAATTATCAAAGTTTAAAAACATATTTTTTTCAATTTTATAATTAATATTTTTTTATAAAATAGATTTTAATATGGTTCAACAGATTTCAAAAATGGAAATTTCAGTTTCTGTATGTATTTCTTTGTACAATTTTCATTTTTCTTTATTTTTTAGAAAATTCCCATCAATCAAGAAATAAAATTTAAAAAATCTGATTTGAAAGCACTGGAAAAACCACATTCATATTTGTCAAGTTTTTTTTATTGTGTTTGCAGTATTTCAAATGTTAAATATTTTATTTCAATTTATCCAAATTTATTTCCTGGACAAATATTAATTCATTTATATGTCATTTCTGGAAATGCAATTTGGATTGAAACTGACATTGAATATGCAATTACATCTGCAAATTTTTCAAAGAATATTAAATGGAATTGCAAAAAATTAGAAAAAAGTGATTCATGGATTCGTGTTAATAGAGATTGTTTTGATACAAAAAAGAATATTTTTAATAAGAATGATGAAATTGTTGTAAAAATAAAAGGATTTTTCAAGATTGGTTTACAAAATGTGAGTTTCTTTTTTTTCTTTATTTTTCAAAAATTTGTTGAAAAATATTAACATTTTTAGAAAAAATTTTCACACCCTATTTTTATTCAAATGAAAATTAAAGAAAAGGATTTAAAAGCAGCTAAAATGAAAAATGCTTTTTTGAAAAGCAAAAAATTCAAATTATCTTCTGATTCTGATATTAAATATTTTCTTGAAATTGATCCTGATTTTAATGGCGGAAAAACATGGTTCTTCTTTTATTTAACTCCAAAAATTGAAGCTTAATTAAATTTAAATTTTTCAATCAAATCTCAAAATTGTTCAAATTTTTCAAATTATGATGAATATTGTAGTACTTATATTTGTACAATTGAAGATTTATTCAATCCAAATAAAGGATATTTTATTGATGGAGAAATGATTCTTAAAATTACTGGAAATGTATTAATTGAAAACGGAAACAATGAAATTTCAAATGAAATTTCAACAAAGAAATAAAATTGTCCACTTTTTTCTCGTTTTTTAACTCAATATTGTAAATTTTTATATATTTTTGGTTTTTTTATTTATCACAAATTTTATAAAACGTTATCAAATTTTTTTCCTTGATTTTTCCAGGACAAAGCATGTATTCTTAGTAGAGTGAAATTTTAAAATTGTGCAACATGCATATTTCAGAAAAATATGGTTGTTTTTTAAAGATTAAATGTGCATATGATTTAAAAATATCAACTATATAGTTTTTTATAGGTAACATAGGTTTTGATCATAATCTTTGTTAAAACTTACAAAAACCTTCAAATTAAAAAACAACAACTTTGTTTTAAATGTTGTTGTTCGTGTTTTGTCTTAAAATTTCCTTTTTTTTGTTTATTTCAAAACAACAAAACACACAAAGGTATTTATAAAAAATTCAAGTTTGATAAAACTTAATTCGGATGTTTTAAATAAATAAAATTTTGACGATAAAGAACACGCATTTTTTCATAAGAAGAACTTGTGATCCCTGAAAAATAAATCCATGGTACTTTGTAATTACGATTTTCTGTTTCAAGAATTTCGTCAACAATTGTTTGAAGTCGAGTTTCATATTCATCAGAGATTTGATGAGAAAAATGTAGATGAATTATTATTTTCTTATTTTCCTAAAAGTTAGGCAAATGGATTCAAACAATATAAATTTTTAAAATCTTACTTTAATATGTCCATAAAAATTTGTAATGTCAAAAATTTCAGGAATATTTTTTATTTCAAATTTATCAAGGCTTAAAAAATGTGGAATTTTAAGCAATACTTCAGCGGTTTTGGTTGTAATAATATTTAAAGAGTTATAAGGTAAATTGCTAAAAAAATAAACTGTAAAAGTTAATTTTTAAAAATGTACCTACTATATAAAAGTTTTTACATTCGGAAGGGCTCTAAAAAGGGCTTCTAATGAAATGGCAGTTTCAAAATAAAACTCATCTTCTTCTGTTTCAGGAACAACCGTATCATTATTCAATATAACAACACTTGATAAATGAAGAATTTCACATTTTGACGCAATAACCATTAAATTATTGAGAGAAAACATTTGGTTTCGAAAAAAAATTGATGTTGCATCACATTGATAAATTTTCGGCATGAAAGACGTAAGCCAATTGGGAGTACTACCGCATACATTCAGTGAATCGGTGATCCATATTTTTCTTGTGAGCTCATTGAAATAAATTGATCTATCATTTTGGTGATTCTTTGAAGGGCGACTCCCTTGAGTATACCAATTTTTTTCTTTGAAACATAATTTTGAAACAATAATGATAGGATTTTTGACGAAAAAATGTTTGCAACTTTGAATCATTTTTTGATAAAATTTTGAAGATGCCGGATTTTTTGTAATATAACGAATAAATGTATCACGAAAAGGAAATGCTTGGCGATAAAATGTGGAACGGAAGGAAGTATTGTTGGAATAATATCCCATTAATATATCAGAAGGTGTTGTTTCAGAATTTGATAAATCCATTTTTTTAACTAAAATTATTTTTTTTACTGCTAAAACACTACAGAAATTTTTGAAGGAAAATGAACGTAATTAAATATGTTTATAATGGAAAGCGAATGGTGAAAGCCAAAACATATTGCAAAAAAAAAAGAATATCTGAGAAGATTTAAATCTCCGGAAATAGCAGGGCTGAGAAACTTCCGAAGATTTAAAAAAAGAGTGAGAATCTGCCAATCACCGAAAATCTCCCAGGTGGTCTCTCATTTATTTGAATGGTTTTCTCATCGCTGGCATGAGAAAAACATGAATTGCAGCTCTGATAATTAAAAGAAACGTTTTTAATTTTTCTCATGCTGGATCTCAAGAAGGAAGTCCATCAGTTTGCTATTTTTGTAAAAGAAGAGAAAGACATTTTTTTTGGCAAAATTGTGTGTACATGTCTTAACTGAAAAAACAAATCAATTTTTGGTCATGAATTGAATTAATTTTTATTTTCCTATAGATTTTTATTTTACTATAAATTATTGTTTTCCTATAAGATATCGAAATGTTTTTTGATTTCAGTATTAACAAATGGCGGCCGCCTAAATCAATATAGTAAAAGCGGTATTTAGATTTAAATTTTGTCATTTTGTTGTTCAACTAGAGATTGAAAACATAAAAAACGAATTTATGCTTTCAATCTCTAGTTTAACAAATAAAATGACAATAAACTAAATAAACATTTTTTAATAAAACATTTCAACTTTGTTCGTTTGAAATGCAAATCATTCAAAAAAAATATATAATCCTTTTCTGAAATTGAAAAAAGGAGTAAATACTTTTTTAGGCCTTGAAAATCGTGGTGGAGTGGTCTAAGGCGGTGGACTTAAGAGTTGGCTATTGAGAATTCCCCTGTGCACAAGCACGCGCGGGTTCGAATCCCGTCTCCACCAGAAAAATATTTTTTTTAAAAATTTAATTTAATTTATTTTAAAAACAACAAAATATAAAAAAAAGATACAAATAAAATTTTTTCTTAAAAATTTAGCAACCAAAATTTATAAGGTTTTTGATGGTTTAATTACTTGAACACTTGTTGTAAAAATGGATTCTGTTTCTTTATTAAAATAAAAATAACACTTTGAAAAAGAT
>CABFKP010035648.1:0-15752 GCA_901779475.1 Panagrolaimus davidi
GGGTGAATAAATTCACACCCAATTCCTGTAAATTTCACAAACTAATGTTCAGCAAGCAAGAGGAACTGGACGGAAAAAGAAGGATATCAATCACTCTGATGGTCCAATTGAAAACTTTGTGAAAGATGTTGAAAGCGACGATTCGGCATTTTTGTTCCTAATCATTTTAACTAATCCTAATTTATTTAATGAAATTTTTTTTCCATGATACATAATGTTTAATAAAAATGAATGCAAAGTTTTTTCAATATTTTTTATATGACAGCAGTTTTAAACATGAAAAATTTTGTAATAATAATAGTCAAAAAAAATTCTTTTTGTGGGAAAAATTGACAATTTTTTTCTTTTTTTACCATACACAATTTTAAAACCCGACCTCTTCGAGGTCGATCGGTCGTACCCCCAAGTATACTTACCCCCAATTCATGTATGGAACAAAAACATTATTTTGTTTCTTGTTTAAAAAAATGTGATATAGAATTGTAGTGGCGTTGTTGGAATTCAAAATTTCGTATACATGTTTTTACTATTCAAAGTGGCCATTCAAAGTAACTTATGATGATTTAAAAAATGAATCATTGCTTGAATTTGATACATTTCGTGGGCGTCGGAAAGCTGCTCCAGATTCATTTATTTTCTTGATTTTAAAGTTTTCTTTGGGACTCATTGAAAAAGAAACTGGAAAAAAGTTTGAAGAGATTGGAATTGAATTCGAAGGTTTGGGAAGCAAAGAAAATTATCAGCAATCTTTCGAAAAAGCTGCAGATCGACTTAATCTCAAATTGACATTTCTTTAATTTTATCTTTTTTGATTTTTTCCAATTTTTTTTGTTAAAGGAGATTCGTCATTTGTTCATATTTCGATTTCATAAAAAAAATTGTGAAAGCGTAATAGATTGAAAATCAGGGTTTTCGCTTGAAGAACGCTAATCTGCTTCGAAATCAATCACATATTTTTTTCAGTTTAAATATTTTTCAGCTTAACAAGAAATATTTAAGCTGAAAAAATATGTGAATGATTTCGTAAAATGTGTGATCCTTTTAAATATCAATAATGGATATTTGAATCTCTGATATTCGGGCTTAGAAAGTAACGTCATTTGAAGCTTTCTGATAAGCAAATAAAGGAATATCGAAACAAAACATAAACATAAAAAGCTAAAAACAGCGAGGAAACTTTTTCCAAAATCTTTTTGTCAAAAACAAAACCGCAATTTTTGCTGTATGTATGCTTTTATTATAACTTTCAAAGACTAACAACAAATGTCGAAAGTGAACATACTGTGAAAATTTAAAATTAAAAAAATTTTAAATATTTGTGCTATTGTATAAAAAGTTTTGTTTTTTCTTCATTAAATCATGAAGTCTTTTAATCTGATTTCCACTTTTGTCAAAATTTTCATTTGAAAGCCATAATTCCATGGACCTCTTAATTTCAGGCCATTCACTATCAATAATTGAAAACCATGCTGTATCACGATTCCGTGTCCCTGAAGCTTTTCTTAAAACAATTGCTTGCCGAAATATTCCTTCAAATGTAAAACCATATCGAAGTGCCGCTAATCTGCTTCGCTCATTTAAAGCATCACATTTCCATTCAAGTCTACGATAACCGAGATCAAATGTTGTCTAAAAAGTGATAAAGACATGGAAATAATTCAACAGAAAATTAACTATACAGGGATAACAAATAAAAAATTTTGATGGTAATTTTATAATGGTATTTTTTCAAGCTAACATAGGAACTGGCACATTTGCCATTAAATATGACAAATCTGTCAGTCGAGTTTTTCCGCCAAATATAGTTTTTTGGGATCCTTTGGGGATAAAACCAGACACATTTCAACATTACCTGCTTCTTTCCCAAAATGCTCACTTTTTGGATTCTCAAAGTTACGGTAGTTTCGAATCCAAATGGGGGATTGAAAAATGTGTAACAATAAAAAATTTGAAAAATCCCAAATTTTGCTCATTAAATATGATCCTACCGAGTATTTCCGAAAAATAATTTTTGTAAAAAACACAAAAAAAATTTTTTCTTTCTGATGCAAGCACCATAAATATTTCATTATAAAAGTTCAAACTTTAATAAACTAAAAAACCAATTTAAAACCCTTTAATCAGGGAGGAGTAAAACCGTAACTTTGAGAATCCAAAAAGTGGGCTTTTTTGGAAAACGGCAGCTAATGTTGAAATGTGTCTAGTTTTGAACCAAAAAGATCCCAAGAAACCATATTTGGTGGCAAAACTCGACTAACATTTCTGCTGATTCCCTTGTAAGAAGCACCTGCAATGTGGCAGTTAGGGTAGATTTAAACCTCAAAAGGTTTTCCCTTCTCCACCTTATGGTACTTGATGGTAAACATAGGTCTTATAAACATACCTTCATCATTAAATATATCGCTTCAGTCCCCATTTTAGTTTTCTGCATAGCTTTTGAAAAATTTACAGCACCAATTTCAAGGCTACAATTTGTAGGATCAATACGCATATATGCAACACTGCCAACTGCTTTGTTGGTTTTATTATCAACAATTGCAACATTTACTCGATCTTGAAATTTGTTATAATTTTCAATCAATTGACGATATTCATTCAAATTCTTAGGTCGATCCGTCAACAAATAAGTCCAATCACTATCATTTTCGGCCATTTCATACAAAAGATCTTCAGCATGATGGACTTTTAAAGGCTCTAAACGGCATGTTATGCCATGAACGGTCTCAAGGTTTGGAAAAGGCGGTGTTGGATGATTATCAGAAAGTGGGAGACCAACTTTCTGACCAAATTTATTCAACTAAAATTAGTCAGATATAGTATTTTTATGATAATTACGCAAAACTTACAACATAACTTAAAGGTTCATTTGTTCCAGGATCATAAAAATTACAAGTTTTAGAATTCATGGTATTTTACGGAAAAAAAATCAAAAAAATTCTTTAAATTATTTTAATCTTGTCAGTTGCAGTCAGCATACAAACTACAAACACGCATTGATCTTTATTTCTCTCTCCTTTTTGCTTCCCATATTTTGCAACAATTGCGGAAAAAGGGTGCTTTGACTGTTAATGAAACAAAAAAGATACGAAAAAGCATTTTATTTTATTTACCTTGAATAAAAGCAATATTATCATAAAAATATTTTGTCTAACAATGAATGTTCTAAACACTGTTTTTGTGCATGCATTCGTGGAAAAAAATGATCAAGTAAAAGTTGATTATTTATCAACATCAAAAAAATTAAAGGACTGAACTTTTAGGGAGTGGGTAAAAGCCGGTACGGTATAAAACGACAAAAATATGACAAAAAGTTGTTTCTCAAAAGTTTTTATTTAAAAAAGCAAAAAAGAAACTAATTATTTCTGTTTTTTACTGTTAACATTCAACAAAATGAGACGATTCAATGTTATTTATTACATTGAATGAAAATGTCAAAACGCTTTTATTTGTACACCTATGAAAGAACACAATAACATAATTAATGAATTAAATAAAAATGTTAACATAAATATTTGTAATTTTTTAAGTATTTTATCAAAAAGCAAATAAATACATTTAAAACGATCTAATGCTATTTCTTCTTTTTTCTGAATAGAGAAAGAAATATTGGAAGCAGATAAAACAACAAAGAATGGATTTTTCAATGATCAAAGGGTAAAAAGGTGAACATGAAAAAAAATGTACATAATATTTACAGTAAAACCCAAAATGTTGAAATTTATTGGTTTTAAACTGTTTTAAAGTTAAATATTTTTGGTATAAAAGAAACTAGAAATACAACATTTTTTACAGATTCTGCAATCAGTATTTTAAATCAAAATCAAAAATGTTTGTTAAAAATTCATCAATAATTGTTGTTATTTTGTTATCTCTTTGTGTCTTAAAGGTAAAATTTTTTAAGGTTTAATTCTATTGTACTTTATATTGTTTTAGGTTAGCACAGATTCATGTTCGGATGTAAAAGCAGCTTCAGAAAAAGCACGGATTACAGCTGCAACGGCATGTGAAAAGGCAGCCAAAATAGCTGTAAATTCATCAGCTGCAACAAAAGCTGTTGCAAAAAAAGCTTGTGATGATGCTGCTATTATTGCCAAAGCTGCTGCTGATAAGGCAGCTGCTGCAGCTTGCAAACCATCAACAACAACAACAAAAGCAACAACAAAGAAAGCAACCACAACAATAAAAACAACCAAAACTCCAATAATTTCTTCAACATGCCGAAAAGTTAAAGCTGCTTCAGAAAAAGCACGTGTAAATGCTGCAGCAGCTTGTTCCAAAGCAGCTATCATTGCTAAAAAGGCTGCTGATAAAGTTGATGCAGCTGCATGCAGACAATAAAATTTATTATTTTTGTAATGCTTTTTTAATTAATTATTGTTTTTTTAAATTTGTAAAATTTCAAACAATTAAAAAATGTGTTTTTTGAAAAACATTTAAATTTATTTTTTACATTTTTTCGTTGAAATTTTATTGGTGTATTTTATTCTGTTTTTTATTAATGTCCAATGAGAAAATCCAATGTTTTAGTTTGAGAAAACTAAATGTCAATTTCTTGTAACTGATATTTTTTGATAAAATAAAAATATTATTATTAAAATAAAATATTCCAAGGAAAGAAAAAACATTTTCGTAAAAAACGAAATATATAATATTTTTCCCCAAAAAGCGCTGACTTTTGTAATACACTTTCTTTTTCTTTTAAACACTGTCTTTCGAAATGGTCGCAAAAGAGAAAAAAAGCAAAGATGTTTTTTTGACAAATAACAGCGAGACAGACATCTTTCGGTTTTGAAATAAAATTACACATTTTTGACAATGTTCTTGTTATTCTTGCATCATTTCAGTTTAGATATGTTCACAAGCAAAATGCAGTTTTTTTGTTTTTTTTAATGTCAATTTTTTCCTTGTGATTTCGAGCGATTTTTGCTTGCCATCGACACACGAATGCCTTTAGATCTTCACTCTCTTGTTTAAAGAAAACACAACTAAAGCCAAAACGAAGAAAAAACGCTCTATTCAATGCAGTAGAAAAAATATCGATTGAATTTAGTATTTCCTTTTTAATTTTTTTGCTTTTCTTTTTTTGATGCCAAAAGGCAGTGACAAAAGTAGGGACTGTCGCCGTCTGTCACAAAAGTTGTCGATGAAAATGCGCAAAAAGAAATGCGTTATTCCAGTTCTTCTTTTTTCGCTTTCGTTTTTAATTTTTGCACTTTTTCCTACTTTTTAGTACTGAAATTTATTTTTAAAAAATACCCTCTCTTTTTTTTATCCCTTTTTAAGATTATTGCTAATTATTAAAATTTTAGAAGCATGTCATCAAAGAAGGAACGTATTGTAACAATTTCTCTATTTGGTTCCGATAAAGATGGAGTTGGACAAATTTATGTTGATGATAATCGTTTTACTGATCAGATAATAAAGTTCCCAAATTGTTTCAAAAACCCTGAAAGATATTCAGAATTTATTAAGAATATTACTTCGTTTATCTCTCTTGATGAAATTAAAGCATTGGTATTTATTATTGAAAGAGGTCTTCAATCAATAACAGCTGAAACAATTTTAAAAGAAAAATTACGAAATTTTTGTCAAAGTCATAAAATTTTCTGCCATTTTCCTCAACCTGAAACTGTAACAATTAATGGAGCTTTAAAAGAATCAAAACCAAAAGTTAAACAAGGTGAATGCATTGCTTTGATTAATGCAGTTCCAATGATTATGTGTCGAATCGTTCGACGAACTGGAAAATTTTATCCAATTTGTGATGTTTATCATTTTCCACTTAGTCAATTATCTGATGCTAAATATACCATTTTGTTACGGCATAAACTTAAGCACATAATCTTTCTTCCAATTCCAAAGGATTCCAAATTTTTTAAGGATTTGGGAATTTTTGATACAACTGACGAAGTTAGAAAAGCATTTTCTGGGATTGATGTTTCTTTTGTTAAAAAACATCTCACTGATGCTGGTGCTGATGCAGTTCCTGGAATGGTTAGATATTTAATGGATGGAAAAGTACCCGAATATATGATAAAATATTTTTGCAACACTGAATTTACTGTCTCTTCATTAATTAAATGTACAAATGGAGATGATTTGCCTTTTGAAAAATCTGTTATTCATACTGTAAAGAAAAATAACTTTTTAAAGGTAAGTGTTTTTTGATTTGATGTCAGCAGAAAATTCAAAATTAGGAATCCCCAACATCAGATTTTTTCTTTCGATCTTACACACTGCACATCAAAGCCCGTTAATGATGGACGGGGCCCTAATTTCAGGCCCCAGGCCCCGCTTTTTTTTTCAGGCCCCAAACGGCCCCGGGCCCGGGGCTTTAAAAAAGCCCCGAATTTTTTTTCCAGACTTGATTAAAAAAATTTTTTTAAGACGTTAAAAGCGTTACCACTCTTCATTTTTTGTTTAAAATTACTTAAACAAAGAACAACTTTGATAAAAATGACCTCCATCATGCTTAAAACCCCACTGAAACACCCGTTTTGCTAAAGCCACAGGCCCCGATATCGGTGCCCGGGGCCCTAACAAAGGCCCGGTCCGGCCCCGAAGGCCCAGGCACCAGGCCCCGTAAGGCCCCCGGGCTTTCAAAAAGCCCCGGGCCCCCGTCCATCCTGAAAGCCCGCTTCAGGACCATCTTCGGTTGTTTTGTGAATGAAAAAAATGAGGGGGGCGTAAAGTAAAGAAGTACCAAGTAGGGATGTCAGATGCGGATAGCCCCTGAATTCAGGCCTTAACAGAACCTATTAATGACATACGTATGCATATACACATTTCAGTTATCTGAAACTAAATCTGGTGAAATTCAACGAATTGATATGAATAAATTTGATTGTGAAAAAATCAAAGTCATATTTAAATTAGATATTGATATGTTCTATGATCTCAAAGTTGAGCCTATCCAACCTCCACATATTGAACATGTATTACAACAGTGCTTAAAAATAAAAGATTCTATCGAAAAAGCAAAAATTCTTTTTACTCCAGAATATTTTTCAGTTTCATTTTTCAAAAATGGAAAGAAAATAGTTGTAAAAAATGCTGACGGTATGCAATTTATGGTGTTTTTTTTTTATTAACTGATGACGTTATTTTTCAGGTTTTTTGCAATTTCCTCTTTATATTAGTTTTGACGAAGAAAATTTTGTCGTCGGTGAAGCTGCAAAAAAAGTCCTTGGAGATAAACCTACTTTTGTTATATATGGTTAATTTTCAGACTTTTTATGTAAATATATTTAACACACAAGTTTTAGATTTAATGAAACTTTGTTCCAAGGATGCTATCAAAAAGAAAGATTCAAAGTGGCCATTCAAAATAACTTACGATGACTCAAAAAATGAATCATTGATTGAATTTGATACATTTCGTGGACGTCGGAAAGCTGCTCCAGATTCATTTATTTTCTTGATTTTAAAGTTCTGTTTGGGACTCATTGAAAAAGAAACTGGAAAAAAGTTTGAAGAGATTGGAATCGAATTCGAAGGCTTGGGAAGCAAAGAAAATTATCAGCAATGTTTTGAAAAAGCTGCAGATCGACTTAATCTCAAATTAACATTTCTTTAATTTTATCTTTTTTATAGTTTTGATTATTTCCAATTTTTTTTGTTAAAATTCATAAATCTTTTTTATTACTATTAATCTTAGCAAATCGTGCTATGACAATTAAAGTGCATATTTTTTATTTAAAAAACACTAAAAAGAACCAAAACTCCAATAATTTCTTCAACATGCCGAAAAGTAAAAGCTGCTTCAGAAAAAGCACGTGTAAATGCTGCTGCAGCTTGTTCAAAAGCAGATATCATTGCTAAAAAGGCTGCTGATAAAATTGATGCAGCTGCATGCAGACAATAAAATTTATTTTTGTAATGCTTTTTTAATCTATTATTATTTTCCTTTGTTTTTTTTTAAATTTTAATACAATTAAAAAATTGTTGTGTCTTTAATAATTTTTAAATTTTAACATATTTCTGTAAAGCTGAAACATAAAAAGAATATTAATAATGAAATCGAGGCAAGCTTTCGATCATTTATTATAAAAACCTCTGTAAAACCTTTTATAAACTTTATATTAAACATAGTTTTAAGAACTTTCGACAAAAGATTTACTAAAAAATTAAAAAATGAACCTAAAATTGAAGAAACAAAAATTTGTTGACTGTGAAATTTTTGTTCCCTTTTTTTAGTTTTTTGTGTCTAACGTTAAACGACAAAATTGATGAAAAAAAATGTTTCGAAACAAAAAAAATAATAAAATTACATATTTTAAAAAATGTTTTCGTTTTGTTTTTTTTTTACATTTCAAATTGCGTTAATTTTTTTTGAAATGATTTTTTTCAGCGTATGTTCATACTGCGCTATCTTTTTAAATTTGCATAAACCTTGAGGTTTTATACTCTTTGTGAAACTAAAAAATTCTTTGAAAAACTCTTAAAATAATTATTCAAAATTTTTTTCTAAAAAAGTCACCCTGTATGTTCATGGTCTAAAAAATAAACTCAACGGTGAAATGAATGGTTTTAATAATTAAAATTTTGACTCAAAAAAAACACAAACTTTAAGATTTTGTGAAAATAATAAGAAATAATAATTGAATGGGACAATTGTCGATTGAAATGTCTTTATTCGTTTTTGACACTTTTTTTGCGTCGGAAAAGCAAAATGTTATAGATGGAAAAATGTTTTCAATTACAAGAAACTGACACTAAAAACATTTAAAAACAAATGTATTTTCCATAATTTTAGTTATTAGTATGTATTGATGCAGAAATAATAATGACTCGAGTTGATCGAGAATGACTAAACTTTGATATCCATGATGAAATTCCTATACGATTTTCTAAAGCATTTCCAATCCATTTAAATCCACCAAATATTGCTTCCCGATATCCCGCCATTAAAACTAAAACCACAAAAGTTTCAATAAAAATTCGACATTGTCGAATCCAATTCAAGATGAATGGAGTTGCTAATCCATGATATCCATCCAACCATTTTGGAAGTATAAATTCAATATTATCTCTATTTTCAAAAGTATCCAATCCTCGAACTGTAATTACAACAATTCCAAAAACGCTTGCAATTGTAGATTCAAAATTTCGAATTGTTTCAAGAAAAAATACAATCGACGTTAAAATATTTTGTATTACAACAACGGCACAAATTCGAAAAGAATTTATAAAATCTTTTCGATTATTTTTTAGCTGAAATCGAAATTGCTTTGAAATTCGAAATATAATAAATCCCGCAGCGATAATTGAAAGCAGCAAACAAATTGGTGATTTTGAATATTGTAAAAATAAAAAAATTCTTTGAATAATAAATAAAATATTAAACCAAAAATCGAAAGAATTTTCACAAATTGCTTTATTTTTTGCTGTTAAATTATTCTTCTTTCTTAAAGCTTCAAAACAAATTTCTTCAACGTATTCATCTCTTTGATCTCCAAAATATTTAAACATTTCATAAAAATTTGTAATTATCATTAAAATATTAAACGTAAAAATTAAATAAAATATTCGATGCTTTTTTGTTAATTTTTCATAAAAATGCATAAAATATAAACATATAAATCGAGTAAAAGAGAGAAGGAGTAAAGCGGTGTAACTGTTCGAAGAAATAATTGATAGAATCATTTTTGAAAGCCATGATGGTTGATGAAAAATACCATTTAAACCATTTATATATGCCCCAGGAATATCATAAACATAATCAGTATAAAAGCATCGAGTTGGACTACTTGCTAAAAAATAGGTTGTTTTTTTTGATAGCGATAACAAAATGTATTACCATTAAATTAAAAAAAATCGCACAAGAAAATTGAAAAAAAGTTATATCACTTTGCCAAAAATCTGTGAAAAAGGTTGTGTTCCATAAGTGTTCCATAAGTGCACCAAGCAGCGCGAAATTTAAAAAGTTTTTTAGCACTTTTCTAGAACATTCTAGAAAATTCGACCATGTTTTTAGAATTTTCTAGAATCGTTAAAAGTTTAAAATTTCGCGCTGTTTGGTGCACTTATGGAACACAACTTTTTCCACTAATTTTTTGCAAAGGGGATTCAACTTTTTATCAACTTTCTTGGGCGATTTTTTTTAGTTTTATGGTAACAATTTTATAGGTTATTTAAAATATGAAAAACAGTTTTTATCTTTTTTTGGGGTAATCAAAAGGCCTCTCCACGCTGAGACTTAATTGACACTGCTCAAATTGTGTAAAAATATTAGTTTTGTGGATTTTATTGTAATAAAAAAAACTGTATAAATTTTATATTTCACATTTTTTTTGAATTGCGTATTTATTTTGACTTTTTTCATGCATATCCACTTTGCTAAAAAAATTAGCATTTCTGAAAAAATATTTACTGTAATATTTTTTCAGAAATGCTAATTTGAGTAGATTTGTGTGGAATTTTTCCTGGATTCTACGCAAATTATCACATCTGAAAAAAATAATACAAAATTTCTCCTGAAAAAATCCATTCAACACAAAAATTTTACACAAATTATCACTTCTGAAAAAAATAGTGCAGAAAACTTTATACATGAAAAAAGTCAAAATAAATATACAATTCAAAAAAATGTGAAATATAAAATTTATACATTTTTTTATAACAATAATATGCACAAAGCAAATATTTTTACACAATAAGAGCAGTGCCACTTAATTATCCCATAAATTTTTTGGGTACAAGAAAAATTGTTTTTCAGTGTATTGTTTGTTCCAAACCATTTACCTGTTTTATCAAAAATGCTTGTATAATGATATTCATTTTTACAAAAATAATCATTTGTTATAAATAAATCCCAAATTGCTTGATTAAGAATAAACCAACGATAATTTCCTTTAATTCCACCAAAAATTGAAATATATATTATTAAAAGAAGCATTGAAAAACAAATATAATCAAATTTTATTGAAATAAAGAATGCAGCTGTTTTATACATAAAACATCGAAATTCATCAAGTGATACCCCATTTACAATATATTCATAACTATCAAAACCTCGACTTGGTACAAAAGAGCATTGAAGCTTTTTGTTATTCATTTTAGATAAAAATTTGATTTTTCAAAGTTGTCAAAATTTGAAAAAAATGGTAAACAAAGTATATCTTTTATATTTAAAAAAAAAACAACAAGAAAAATGAATAATCTCAAATTGCGGAGGAAAAAGCTCATAAAAATGGCCGTTACTTTAATATAATTTTAATATACGGTTGAAAAACAAAAAATATATTCGTATTCTCGAAGAGCATACTACATAAATATACATAATATTTTATGGTAAAATTCTTAATATTACTCGAAAAGTGTAAATTTTTAACGGTTATGAAGAGATATGTCCAAATGGACAAAGCAACGTATAATTAAAAAGCTCATTAAATAAAAAATATACTTTTCACATTGTTGCCATTTATTTCAAGCTCAGATTAAAATTTGGGCAAATTTTACAAAAATTTGATTTGACAAAAACACAAAGATTAAGAGTACAGGGTGGTCACGCTGGACCACCCCCAAAACAAATTCCATTTGTACTCAAGGGCTGCAAGATTTAAAAAAACTGTTTATAGGGATCGATAGCCTATATCATCGGATTTTAAAATGTGGTTTTGGAATTTCTACCGTAATCCTCGAAAAATTTTGGTCCCACAACGAAAACCTGAAAAAGTCGAAATTTTAGAATTTTGATAAAATATCATTTGGGATGGTTAGAGGAGCTCTTTAGAAGGCTCTATGCCAAAAATCTCGAAAAAAAATTTTCTTTGAAATTTTAACAAAATTCGAAAATTTCGACTTTTTCAGGTTTTTGTTGTGTGACCAAAATTTTTCGAGGGTTACGGTAGAAATTCCAAAACCACATTTTAAAATCCGATGATATAGGCTATCGATCCCCCCAAGCAGTTTTTTTAAATCTTGCAGCCCTTGAGTATAAATTTAATTTGTTTTGGGGGTGGTCCAGCGTGACCACCCTGTATTATTTAAAAGAAATTAATAAAGCATATAACAGAATTAATGGCAAAAAATAAAAGAATCCAATTCACCTTTTGCGGTATGAAAGATGACTCCAATTCAGGGATGAGAATTAGGCCTGGCCGGCCTTAGGCCTTTGGTCAAATCTTTCATGGTCTCATTTTTAAACAAAAAATTTAAATTCTGCAAATATTTTGTTTTTATTTTTGTGTAATCCCAGAAGATTTTGATCTTGAAGGTTTTTACACTTATATGAAAGCATACTTTTTTTATTTGATTCGTTAAAACTTTTTGTTAAATTTGTAGAAAAACATTGATACTCAAAAGCCTTTAAGATAAGAAGATTTTTTTTCAGTAATATAAAATTTTTTCCTTTAGTTGTAACTCCTTTTTTAAAATTTAAAAATCATTGCCACTGTAAAATACGTAGTCCTTTCAAAAAAAAGATCAAACTAAAATGAATTTTATCTTCTTTATGTTTGCCAACTAAATTTCGTGTTTTTTAAGTAAAAGCCTTCAAAAGCAGGGTAAAAAGTTAAAAGAAAAAAAGGTAAATAATTTTCCCGCTTCTGTTGAAACTTTTATAACGTTCAGAAAAATTTTAAAGTTTGCTTTTAAAATTAGTTTTGTGTTTTTGAAGTAAGATTTTTTTCTTTGTAAAATTGACTTTTGTTTTTTGAGAGAGCCTTGTTTGCTTAATTAATTTGTAAAAATAGCTACAAATTTTTGCTTAAACTAAAATTTCAAAAAGGCAAACATTTTTAATTTTAAGCTGTTTTTGTAAAATGCGAGTTTCTTCGATTGAAAAATATTAAGAAAAAAGGCGGAACTTTATTTTAAAATTCTGTTTTAATTTAATTAATTAAAGAGCTCCGCCTCAAAAATTTGACCATAAAAGTGGCACAAAAATCCAGAAAAATTATCTTTTCAACTTTCGTTGACAAACAAAAGTTTTCATTTTCAATTTGTTGTTCCTGTTAAAAACAGTCATGAACTTTTTATTGGTTGCTGTTGTTCTTTTTTCTTTGATTTTTGAGATCGCTAATGCAAAATGCGATTCTCGTGGATTGCAGGTAATCATTTTATTTTTAAACTGTTTTTATGAAAAATTAATTTTAGCAATTGGAACAATGCTATGGCAGTTTAATGGATACTGGAGCAGTTCCACCATCATTCTTGGAAGATCCAAAAACTATGCAAGGATTTGATCGAGATTTTGCATCTTATTGCAAGTATGTTTTTGTTTCATTTTTAAAACTAAATATTAGCTGTATATATATTTTTAGAATTCATTATGACAAATTTGATTGCCTTGGATATTACGGAAATACATGTTTAAATATTCCAACATTTTCCAAGGTTTTTGGATTTACTGAACGAGAAAGTTTGGATATTTTGATTACAGATTTCAAATTTGAATATTTCTGCAGCAGACCTAATATTCGTAAGTTTTTAGTTAAAGAAAAAAAGTAATCGCAACAATTATGAAATGGATTACCAAAAGTGATGTCATTATTGAAAAGACTTTTCCCCCCTGTTTTTTTTTTCACAGAAACGAAAAAAAATATTTTNGAATGCAAAATTTATGATGGAACAATTGAAGCTGAATGTAAAAATTCAACAAATTTTGAAGATGAATGCCAGTAAGTATTTTTTTTGTAATATACTTTTCCAAAATTGGTTATATCATTTTTTCAGATTTTACTCTGATTACATTTCCTGCAACAAAAATGCAATGTCTGAACAATGCAACCAAAAAAGCTATGTTGATTTTGTTATGAATGCAGTTGAATTTTCTTTACAAAAAATTTTCCCAAATTGTAATGCTCAGTAAATCCACCCATGACTTTTTGGATATGAAATGAGTCTAAAACTCTAAAAAGATATTCCTGTTATAGATTTCTTTAAAATATATTTAAACATAAAATACTGTATTAAACAATATTATTAATAAAACTTGTTTCGTATCAAAATTTTCTCTGAAAAATTAAAAGAATTGGAAAGTTTTTATTTTCTGAAATAAAAGTTTTACAAAATTTATTTTTTCCTTGGTAATAGTATTTACCAAATTTTGCATTTTGAAAAAAAATTAACCTTTTTCTTCTTTGGATAAAAAAAAATTTTTAAATCTAATAAATTCAAATTTCTATATAGAAATTATATCCTTAATGGTTGACGAATTTTTTTAAAACGATGTTGATAAAAAAACCTTTCAAACATGACGTTCTTGTATGTAGTATAAAATGAAAAAGAAGATCAAAGTAAACATATTTGTAATTTTGTTGTTTGCAAAATTAATTTAACTTTCTTTCGTGTTTGATAAAAGCTTAAAAAAATACTTTTGTTTCAGTGAAAAGTAAATAAACTTTCTTTTTTGTTCGAATTTATACAGCGTTCAAATAAATTTATTTCAAGAGTTTGCATTTAAAACTAATTTCATGTTTTTAAAGTAAGATTTTATCTTGTAAAATTGACTTTTGTTTTTAGAGAGAAATTTGTTTGCTAAATTTATTTAAAAAATTAAAAATAGCTACAAATTTTTGTTTAAACTAAAGTTTTCAAGAAACTAAAATTTTAAATGTACGGAGAAATTGCAAAAACTGTGCATTCAAGTAGTCAGTTTTTGCCCCAAAAATTTACCTTTATACTAGCATTTAAATGTTGCTTTTTTGAATAATCTCTTTAAGATGCGAAGGTTTAAAAAATAAATTTACAGTAATCCAGGCTTTTTGGTTTGCAAACGAGCTCTGCTTTTATTGCTTCGAAACATTATCCGTATAAAACAAAATGGTAGTGATTCATTTCTTTCCCAGCTGACCAAACATGACATTATTGCAGCCTAACGTTTTTAATATATTTTTTTTAACGGGAACAACGAAGTTACCTTCAAAAAATTAACCAACACATATATCTCCGATAACTACCATATAAGCGTCACAGAAAATTTGATCAAAAATTTCTTTTTAAAGACACAAAATATTACATAATATGTATATTGTTAAAATTACTTTGATTATTCATTTTCCACCCTTCTTTTTTGCTTTTGATTTCTTTGAACGACTTTGAACATTAGTTTGTGGTTCAGTGTTCTAAAATACGTACTAAAGTAGTACTTCTTAAATGTTTAAAAAACTTACTGTTGTTGAAACAAGTGGTGGACGTGGAAGATTTGTAAGTTTTTCAAGAGCATGTGAGACATCTGCCATACTTGCACGTTCATTTGGATCTTCAGTCCAACACATTCGAACAATAAGTGTTGACATATCAATTGGTGTTCCTTCAGGGAATGTCATACGGTAGCCTTGTTGTCTAACTTGTCCATTTACTTCTGCAACTGTCATACCAGGATATGGTTCTTGTCCAGCAAATATTTCCCAAGACATAATACCTAAAAAAGTAATCGTTAATGTATATATGCAAGTGTTGAAAAAAGATTTACCAAAAGCCCAAACATCAGTCTTTTGTGAATATGTTGCAGTACGAAGTACTTCAGGAGCTAACCAACGAATTGGAACACGACAATGTGGATCCATTTTATATGTTTCACCTTCACGAGTTAAACCAAAATCGCTGATTTTAACCTGTAAATTACAATATAGAAGCTAGCAAAAATACAAAAAAACTAACCTTTCCATCACCATACAGACAATTACGAGCTGCAATATCGCAATGGATAACAAGCTAAAAATTAATTTTGTATAAAAAAGATATAAAAAATTTAAAAAAACAAACTTTATGATGTAAATATTCAATTCCCCATGCAGCTTGGCAGC
>CABFKP010035658.1:0-15740 GCA_901779475.1 Panagrolaimus davidi
ACACGAAAATTTTTATGAAACAAATGTGTTCCCCGGCTGAAAAAAATTTTTTTTTTATATTTTTAACAGTAATATTAAGCAGTAATATTACTTTTTTTTACTCATTTCTTTTTTTATTTCCAATGATTTTTTTACGGCGATTCTAATGCTACCAAATTTATAGCATTTTGCGAACTTTGAAAAAACTGTGCACGTTTTTATACATAACTCACAAAATAAACAAAATATTTAAAAAAGTAAAAAATTCAACAAACTGAAGTGTTTTTGTGCAATAAGAAAAGGGGACTGCTTTTTTTCAGTATTTTTAAAACCGAAAGTTTATTCTTTTTTAAAAAATCGAAACGTTCTGCAAAAAATTATTTTTATTTCAGCTGTTTTGCGATCAAAATTTTGTCGTTGAAAGATTACTTTTTTTTCTTTCTCCGCGTTTATTCTCCATTCCGTTTCGTTTTTGTTGTGTCTCAACAAAAAAAGGGACATTAAAATTTTAAAAAAGGATAGGCAATGTTTTTTTTAAGGTAACAATTTTGAATATTTTTTAATTTTAAATTCTGTTAAAATTTAGAAACGAGCGTATAATTAAAACTTTACACAATGTATTTACAATGTTTTTATGTAATATGGACCATGGATCAAGTGTACTGAACATTATTAAAAAATTATGGTTTGACTGCTTTCATCAAATATAGAAAAATTTAATAAATCAAGTGATCCATCAGATAATTATTTTCTTTCAAATAACGTGAAAAAATGTTTAACTGACACAAAAGAAAAAATACATAATTTGCGATATTTAAATTTTACTCAACTCTCAAAAGAAACAAAATATTTAAAAAAGTATAAAATTCAACAAACTAAAGTTTTTTTGTGCAATAAGAAAATGGGACTGCTTTTTTTTCAATATTTTTAAAACCGAAAGTTTATGCATTTTTAAAAAAAAAAACGTTCTGCAAAAAATTATTTTTATTTCAGCTGTTTAGCAACCAATAATTCGTCGTTGAAAGATTACTTTTTTCCTTTCTCCGCCTTTATTTTCCATTCCATTTCGTTTTTGTTGTGTCTCAGTTGAAAGGACATTATAATTTTAAAAAAGAATGGGCAGCCTTTTTTAAAGCAAACAATTTTGAATATTTTGTAATTTTAAATTCTGTTAAAATTTAAAAACGAGCGTATAATTAAAACTTTAGACAATGTATTTACAATGTTTATATGTAATATTAATGATGAAACCATCTGGTTCATTATTAAAAATTATGGTTAGACGACTTTCATCAAATATAGAAAAACTTAATAAATAGAGTGATCCATCAGAAAATCATATTTTTTCAAATATTAATGCCTTTTTGTTAAAAAACTTTTAACAAATTTTTTCCTCATTAAAATAATTTTATAAAAAAAACACATGATTTAAACCATTTTTAAATCATTAATGCTTCGATGCGATTCATTATGAATGAATGTTAACAAACCTAAAGGTAAAGTATTAAACTTGGGGTATTTGTATGTAATAATTGTTCGAAATAAAAAGAGCTCACTAAAATGGATAAAATATTCAAAAAAAAGAAAATTTATATGTTTCTTTGTGCAAATCGGATAAAATGAATATGGCTATTTTGTTATTTTGAATCTATTTTAAAAAAGAAAAAGAAATGTCGAAATTTCATTGCATCATTATTTTTATGTTTTTTGCGCTTTCTCTCTATTCACCATCCGATTTGTTGTGTCTCAGCAATGATGATGCAACAATATGAGTTGCTAGAAAAATTTCTTGTTTTTGTTTTTATAAAGTTGACGATTTTGAATATTTTGTACAGAAAGCTATTAACTGTAAAAATAAACGAGATATTAAAAATGTAAAAAATGGGTCTTCTTTAGTTTATCGTGTCCCTTTTTTTCATTTTTCAAAAAATTTAAAAGTTCGAAGAAAAATTCCTTCTTCATTATCGTAAATTTTTCCTAAGCTTCATTAATTCTTATTTTTGACATACTACTTTTGTTTTGTTCTGAAAATTGCAGAATCAGCTTTTTTTTAAACTTTATGAAAATTCAACAAAAAAACGAAAATATTTATTACACAAACAAGCAGAAAAAATTTTTGGTTGGCTTTTCAAGAAAAAAACGAGATTTATCTTAAAATTTCCTTTTTTCTGTATATTTCAAAAAAAAACAGACAAAGTTATTTATAAAAAATTCAAGTTTGATACCACAAAATTCGGATGTATTAAATAAACTTAATTTTGACGATAAAGGTCACGCATTTTGCGATAAGAAGAGTTTTTAATCCCTGAAAAATAAATCAGTGGTACTTTGTAATCGCAATTTTCTGTTTCAGAAATTTCGTCAACAATTGTTTGAAGTAGAGTTCTATATTCATCAGAAATTTGATGAAAAAAATGTAGACCAATTTTTGTTTTCTTATTTTCCTAAAAGTTGGGCAAATGATTTTAAACAAAAGACATTTTTAAAATCTTACTTTAATATGACCATAAAAACATTTAATGTCAAAAATTTCAGGAATTTGCATCATTTCAAATTTATCAAGGCTTAAAAAATGTGAAATTTTAAGCAATTCTTCTGCAGTTTTGGTTGTAATAATATTTAAAGAATTAAAAGGTAAATTGCTAAAAATAATTTGTAAAAATTAATTTTTAAAAAGAAACCAACTATCTAAAACTTTTTACATTCGGAAGGGCTTTTAAAAGAGTTTCTAGTGAAAGGGCATTTTCAAAATGAAACTGAGATATTTCTGTTTCAAGAACAATTTCATCATTATTTATTATAACAACACTTGATAAATAAAGCATTTTACATTTTGAAGCAATAACCATTAAATCATTGAATGAAAACATTAGGTTAGAAATAGTTATTGATGTTGCATCACATTGATAAATTTTTGGCATGAAAGATGTAACTACTAGAAACTTGGGAGTACTACCGCATACTTTCAATGAATCAGTGATCCATATTTTGCTTGTAAGTTCGTTTAAATAAATTGTTCTACCAATTGGACGATCATTTGAAGGTCGACTTTGAGTATACCATCCTCCAAATTGAAAAAAACTTAATTGTGGAACAACGATGATAGGATTTTTGATGAAAAAATGTTTGCAACTTTGAATCATTTTTTGATAAAATTTTGAAGTTGAAGGATTCTTCAAAATATAAAAAATGATGGAATCTGACATTGAAAAATTTTGAAGTTGACAGGAAGAATAAAATTGTGCACGATGTGGAAAAATCATTGATACATTTTTTCTTGTCATTTCAATATTTAAATTTGATGAATTTGAGGTAAGAATTTGAGTATCCATATTTGAGTGAAAAATTTGGATAATATTTTTACTAAGTTGTTATTATAACAGATCTTTTAAAAATAAGATCACCGAAAAAAGAGATACAAAAAAACTGCAGGTTTTTAGAAGAATAATTGATTCATTTTTGTTTTTTTTTTGAGTAGATATGGTTGTAGAGGCCATGAGTTTTTTTTCACACTATTGGTTATTTTATGAAAACGGACACACAATTTTGCTAAATAAAGTTATCTTTCTTTTCTTTTATAAAACCAGCAAACTAATGGACTTTTTTTTGTGATGCAGCATGAGAAAAATTAAAACGTCTGTTTTAATTATCGGAGCTGCAATATATGATTTTCTCGTGCCATCGATGAGAAAACCATTCAAATAAACGAGAGATAGATTTTTTAAATCTTTGGGGGTTTCTCAACCCTACTATCTTCAGAGATTTAAATCTTATCATATTTTTTTTGCAATATGTTTTGGCTTTTACCATTCTCTTTCCATTATAAACATTTTTAATTACGTTACTTTTCCTACAAACACAAAGGTTTAAAAAATAAATAAAAGTTAAATTTAGTTTTGGTTGCTCAGACTAAAAGATTATGAAATTTTTTGATTAAATTTTTTATCTTTTTTGATCGATAAAAGAATGAAAGAAAAAACGATTTTCCATAAAAGTCATCATTCTTCACAAAAAAAGACTCAAAAAAATGGATGCCTTGGTAAGCACATTGGTGATTTTTTATGGATTTTGGTATGCGCGCATGGAATCGAACACACTATTTTTGATTCAAACTTGGCAAAATGTGTCTTTTGCTTTGCGCGAAATTTAAAATGTTTTTCGTTTAAAATTTCTATATTTTTTCCAAAATAAATGCTTTTTATATATTATTATACATTATTTTAAATTAAAACTTTGTTTATTTACTTTTTTTACATTACAGTAATAATATAGAAGAACTTTGTCGCCACATTGATTCATTAAGTATAATTTTTACACATTTTTCACTTAAAACGCATTTTTTCTCAAAATCGATATCTTACGAAATGCATGAGTTTTGCCTGCCGATTGATGTTGGAGATGTTGTTTTTTTACAGTAATTTGGAAAAACAAAAATGTTCCCCACCAGATAGAAACAAAATTTATATACCAAAAAAACTACAAATTTTTGCGCATTTTTTTGATGTATAAAAACTAAGGACACAAATTTTGGAAAAAAAGTTTTTCCCAGGGTCTAAATTTTTGATAATTTTAAATTGATGACAAATTAATTCCTCGTGATGAAAAAATCTGAAATTTTAAAATTAAGCTTCTATGGAGGTCCTCTATCGATTAAAAATGCAAGTTTGGACGGATCTAATTTTTTTGATTTTTCGTGGTATACGGTAGATCACCAATTCCAACTCCAATTCCAGACTTGTTAGAGACCCNCCCCAAACCTATAAAAATTTTCTTTTCTACTTCTAAAAAGATAATCCTGAAAATTTCAGCTCAACTGGAGCACTTTGAAAAAGTCGCACTGAACCGTGGTTGTCGAAAATGAGAAAAAATGGGTGTTAAACAGAAAAAGCAAATTTAATAAGAAAATCCACAATAAAGTATAAAAGTTTCCAGACATTACACTGTTTCAAGCGTTCATTTTTGTTTGTTTGTTGACAACAAAAATAATAGTGAATCGTCTTCAACAGTGTTCAGCAATCAAAAATCATATCTTATTTTCATTAAAAATAAAATCAATATTTTTTTTTATTTTAATAATGTCTGTATGTTTCTCGAGATTTTGGTAAACTTTTCTTCATATTTGTTACAATGTGAATAAAATGGCAAACTTAATTCATTTTAAATTAAGTTTGCCATTTTAATGTCAGACGAATGAGAATTGTCGAGACATTTTTGAATAATTATTGATTTCATGTGTCATTAAAAAAATTTTAATTAAAAATACAGTTTTGTTGTTTGAAGTGACTTTAATTTAAATAAAAAAAAAGTTTAAAAGATTTAAAAAACAAAATATTTTCATGTTTTTTAAACAAGTTTCAAAATGAATATTACATTATTCCTATAAAAGAAAATGTTTATTTGTTTAAACAAAATCAAAACTTGTGCAAAAAAAATAATTTTTTCTGGATGCAATTGTAAAAGTTAGTCTGGGAAATTTCGTCATTGTATTGCGGCATTATGTTTTTTTTTTCGGTCTTCTGCTTTGTTTTGTCTCAGCCGATGTAACTTTCTTATTTAAAAAAGAACTTTATTTTTCTTCGATTTTTGAGCTGTTGTTATTTTTGAATATTTTGTAAATAAACGCTATCAACTTTTGAAATGAATAAAAGTTATTAAAACTCCAAAAATGAAATTTCCATAATAATATAAAGTACTTCGTGTCTCAAAAATTATGCAATCATTACTAAAAGAATAGTGTCAATGAAATTCTCACATATTAAGAAACAACTATTTTTACAAATCAATCTGTCCAAAAATTGATTTTTTTTAATTTCTAAAATAGTAATTGTTCATTTTTCACATATAAATGTAAAAACATTGACAGGACAATGCCTTGGTATAATTCATTTGTTGTTAAAATTGATACAAAAGTTATTTAAGGAAAAATATATTAATACAAAATTTTCACAAAATGCAAGATATAGTAATAATAAATAATATGATCCAGTTCTGATAAAGCACCTTTTCAAAAGATAAGACAATAAAGTTGTGTATTTACATTAGCAAATTTTGTAATATACGTATCACAAGTTAGTCGAGTGTAAACACTTTTTTAACATTTTGGAGTCGCAAGAGTATAATTTTCGGTAAATAATCAAACATAGCAGAAGTAAATCCCTGGTGTAACATACATTAAAGACACGAGCATTTTCGCATTATTTTTTTGAAATATTTATGTATAAATAATGGGAAAAACAGTTTATTGTTTAACAAAAACGAGTAAGGAAATATTAATAATTTTTTCATTTGTTTGACCCATTTTTATATTTCCTGTCAACAAATGCTTTCTTTTCAGCAAAATTAAAACAGAAATGTTTTACAATGAGCAAATAAATTATGAAATCAACGATGAAAAACACACTATTTTTGCAAAATGTTTGTCAATTTTTTTTTAAAATGTCAAAAGGACTGCAAGAGTTTCGAGTCGTTTTTCAATAATTAATGGTTTCGTCACGTTTTTCTATTGCGTGAAAAAAAGTATTAAACTGGCACAAAAGAAAAAATACATAAATTGTGATATTTAAATTTTACTCAACTCACAAAAGAAACAAAATATTTAAAAAAGTAAAAAATTCAACAAACAAAATTTTTTTTGCGTTGAGAAAATGGGAATCCTTTTTTCAATATTTTTAAAACCGAAAGTTTATTCATTTTTAAAACATCGAGAAGTTTTGCAAAAAATTATTTTTATTTCAGCTGTTTAGCAACTAAAATTTTGTCGTTGAAAGATTACTTTTTTCCTTTCTTCGCGATTATTCTCCATTCCGTTTTGTTTTTGTTGTGTCTCAACTGAAGGGACATTATGATTTTTAAAAAAGTAATAGGCAGTCTTTTTTAAATGCTAACAATTTTGAATATTTTGTAATTTTAAATTCTGTTAAAATTTAAAAACGAGTGTATGATTAAAACTTTACACAATGTATTTACAATATGTAATATCCATGGAACAACTGTACGGAACATTATTAAAAAGTTATGGTTAGACGACTTTCAACAAATATAGAAAAACTTAATAAATAAAGTGATCCATCAGAAAATCATATTCACAAAAAAGCGCGTTTTGCAAAAAAAAATTTTTGCTACAGCCAAGAAGTATTTATTCGTGCTGTAAAAATTTTGACATCGCATTTCATCATAATGTTTTTCCTTTTCGATCTTTTATTCTTTATTCAACTTCCTTTTTGTTGTGTCTCAAAACAGCGATGTGACTTTTTGGACGAATGCACAGCAGCGAAAAAACAACAAATCATTTGAATTGCTATATTAGCTTTAAAAAATTTAAGGACTTAACGCTTTCTTACAGATTTTATAAAACATTAAACATGATTAATCAATTTTTGCATTTTTTTGTGTTTCACAGATTTTTGCGCTTTTTTGAGACACTAACAAAAAATGTGGCATTAATATTTCCGTAGAGTTTTCTTTTGAATATTTTAATTCTAACTTTAAAATGATATAGGTCCTTTATTTTGTTAAATATAAGAATAAAAAAATTACAACAGAAAACAACTTTTTTAATGGTATCAAAATTATTGTGCAACACAACATTAATAATTGAAATTTTGGTTTATTTATTTTAGGGAAAATATTGTAAAAAAAAATTTTAATTTTTTCCATTGAAAAGATTTTCAATTAATATAATGTTTGAACTGTTATAAAAACAAAACTATTTGTAAAAGAAAAATTTTTTTAATAATGTGATTTTTTTAATTGCAGCAGCAGAACCCAGTCTTTTGAAAATTTGAAAATTTAATAAATTATTTACTTTTTCAAATAACGAATCTTTTTTTTTACAAAATATTCAAAGTTTTCTTTAACAAAATTGTGAAAAGCTGTGAAATATAGTTCAACATGTCTGAAACGCAGTCAATCAAAAATGTTTTTTATTTTTTCCAAAATCAATTTTTACAACGCGATAAAAACAAGGAAAAAGTGTAAAACAAATAAATAATAAGAAAATATGGATTGAGAAATATACTTGCATTTGAATGACGACCATATAAAAAAATAAATATTAATTTGAAGCCCCTGGTGTTTTTAGAGTTATCCATTGATCACCTAATATTTGATGAGGATTTAATTCGTCTAACGAAATCTCACCCTAAAAAATATACATTTCTTATTTTTTTAAAAGAAATAAAAAAAATTTACTTTTCCTAAAGCAGGTGTTTTATGTAAAATTCCATAATCAGTGGCATCTTTTAAAGTAAAATGTAATTTATACTTTCGAATTTTATTTAAATCAATTTTATATTCAAAACTTGAATCAAAGCATGGATTTCTTTCATTTTTAATTACAGCTGTTTTGTTTGATTTTTTGCTGCTATTTTTTGTAAATAATTCAATTTTAACATATGGATTTACAAGATTATTCTTTTCAATTGGTGTAATGTTTCTGAAAACTGTGTATTGTATTTTTGCCATTCAACAGAATTAAAAATGGTTATGCAAAGAAAAAACTTTCATCACTTCTTTTGCTTAAATTAGATTTAAATTTTTTGTTGAAATTTGACTCACTCAAGGTTTCGCAAAATTCTTATTTTCCGTAAAATTAAAAGTGATAGTAACAAAAAATTTTTTTTACACTTGTACATGTTACTATCACTTTTTTTTGGAGAAAAGTTTTTCCATGATTGTAATTCAAAAAATTGAATTTTTTCTTACTATCTGCAAATAATAAAAACTTTTTACGATGCTTACTTGACTTTTATTATTGTAACAATAAGTTTTGAGCTTTCCGAGTCCAATTTTAAATTAAAATTGAGTTGTGCATCATTTTGAGTATCATAAACTTTTTTCTTGGAATGTTTGTTTCTTTGAAAAATAATGTCCAATATTTTTTGAGTTTTTGGTAGTTTTGGGCCAATATTAAATCGATGAGCTTCTAATTGCAGCTTTGCTTCATTGTTTTCTTCTGTGTTAACAGTTTTTCCAGGTTCAGCAGTTTTTCCATCATTTCCTGAACTTTCAGATGATGTTTCTTCGTTGCTTTGGCGGACTGAAGCTGTTTCAGTAATTGATGCTAAAACATACTGATTGGTATTTTTGGGTTAAAGTTTTTGTATATTATTTTTATTTGACATTAGACAGAAAGTTATGGATTAATGATAGTAATAGAAAAATTATGTTTTCATTTTTTGATGTTACTATCTTTTTAATTTTCATAAAATTTAAAAGACGAAAAATAACTATTTTGGGTGCGTAAACGTTGATACTACTTTTATATCATTTTATCAAATCTTACCTGTTTCGACAGAAGTAACTTCTTCCTTTTCATTAATATTCCATGGATCAGCTTTAGAATTCTGACATGGTTCAAATGCTCGAACTCGAACAGTTAAAACCACAGAACTTTTAAAAGATTCGTGTCTTAAATATTTTTTAACTTGATACAATTCCATCTTTGGTTCATTGATGACATCCGCTAATGGGATTTCAAGTTTACCCAATAAATTTTGAGTGCCGTCATCAATTGCCTAAAAATATGCAAATTTAAAAATTAGATATTTGAAACAATAATGATAACTGGAGCGAATTTTTATCAATTTTCGCTTATTCCTCAGATGTGAAATTTTTTAAACAGATAGTAATTTAAAAACTTTATTTTTACTTTTTAAATATTACTATCGTCATAGAATTTTTTTCGAAAAAGGATGATAGTAACTTTTTAAGGAAGAATCAAAACATTTTTGTTACTATCACTTTTTCTCACACAGAAAAAACTTTTCCAGTAATTTGCTTACCGAAAGATTTAAAATTTGTGATTCAGATTTTTCAATAAAAAATGAAAAAGTTGTATGCAATTCTAAATCTGTTGCATTTTCATAAACTAAACTTCTTTGAGTTCGTTTTCCGACAGAACATTCAATGTACGATGATGGCAGGACACCCTTTGATGTTTCTTCTGGAAGCCCTTGGATATGATCAATATAAACCATAACCAATGAAGAATAAATTGGATTATTTGCTCTTCGCCATTCAGAGTCCCATGTTTGATGTCCAAGAAGTTCTTTATTTTTTGAAAATTCATACCATTGAATTTTGTAATGTATTTCACCAGATTTACTACCCTCTAATCTTGACCATTGTTGAATTGTTCCTTTTTCTTTGACAACATTTAATGGAAATGAAAAATGCCCCAATTCTTCATCAAAGCCAGCTTTATCTTCATCAAAAATTTCAATTTGTAGCGTTTGACAACTTCCATCATTTACAATTGCTTCAAAACATTCACTAAATTTTGGATTTAAAGTATTTTTGATGGTTTTAGTTTTGAACATTTGTGCACCAACTAAAATATAAATTTGTAAAATGAAAATATTAAAACTTTTTAAAACCTTGTACGGCACAAAATGGATCACTTTTATTTTTTCGGATTAATGCATCTTTGGAGGGAAGGTTTTTGGCTTCAATAATTTTTATTCGAATCATTCCCTAAAATGTTTTTAAATACAAAAATAGCATTTTAAGACTTTTAAAAATTGATATGAGAATGTTTTTAGCATAAAAAAATGTTGAAAAATAGCTTACATCAGGTTCAGGAAAATAGAGATCCGTCAAATCAATATTTGATGGAGCTAAAGGAATCACAAATTTATTTGGAAATACACAACAATTTGCAAGTTGAAAATCAGCAATTGATTGAATGGTTTTTGATAATCCTGGATATTCAAAGAAATCTCCAATTCCAGTTAAATTAAATTTAAATTTTGGTAATTCCATAAATGAAAATGCAAATCCTCCAAAGAATGGTGGAGTCGAGGAAAGTAATGGAGTTAAAAAACATCGAAGTTTTCCTTTTAACTAAAAAAAGATTTTAATGGAATTTTAAATGTTTTTGAAAAGTTTTTTCTGTGTGAGAAAAAGTGATAGTAACAAAAATGTTTTGATTCTTCCTTTAAAAGTTACTATCACCCTTTTTCGAAAAAATTTTTATGACGATAGTAATATTTAAAAAGTAAAAAGAAAGATTTTAAATTACTATCTGTTATAAAATTTCACATCTGAGAAAAAAACGAAAATTCGAAAATATTCGAGCTTTCCTTTTTATAAAAAAAATTAATTGTAAAAGAAATTGTGTTTTTCTATGCAAGTTTTCGATTTGGTAGTGAAAAAAAAAAGATAGTTACAAAAACATTTTAATTCTGCTTTTGAAAATTACTATCGCTTCTTTTAAAATCAGTTTTGAAGCGATAGTAACACTAAAAAATCAGAACAAAATGTTTTGGTTACTATCGTCAAAAAGATTTCAAACAAAAAAGTTTGACGAAAATGATTTTTTTTAAATTTTGGAAAATGTTGAAATAAAAAAAAACTCTCTTACTGTAATCTCATTTGCTCCAGCATCAAATCCTCGAATATTAACATCAAATTTTGCATTTCCTTCATAAATAAAATCCATGTCAATCACAATTCTTCCATCTTCATCTTTTTTATTATGCATTTTAATTTTACCAATTTGGCATGGAATATAACCCATATCAAAATGTCTAACTCTAAATGGCTTCAAATCTGTTGGAATTAAAATTCGAAGTTGTGGCTTAATAGATTCATGGAAATAGTGTTGTAAATATGCATCAATATACGGCCAAAATTGCAAAAACATTGTATTTATCCAATCATCATTTAAGGAATCTGGCGATTTAATCCATTTTGATTTATCAAAATGTTTTTTAAATGCTAAATTTATTTCTTTTTGCAATTGCAAATGTGATGTTTCATGTTTTATCCAAATATATTGTTTTAAAATGTAAAAAATTGTAAAAAATAAAATCCATAAATATGAATATTTTAAATATCCAATTAACCAGGATATTACTGCTAAAGAAACAACATTTAAATAAATATTATTCATTAAATTATATTTTTTTCCGATAACTTTTCGACGATCAAAAATATATTATTTTCCTTTTTTTCTCATTATTGCTTTTTCTTTTGACAAAAACAAACGAAGAAAAAGAGGGAAGAAAAAACCGGTAACGATTTATTTTTTTGTTGATTTTTGCTCATTGAAAATTTTCTTCTTCTCTCTTTTTTTTGACAATATTTTTGTTTTTAAAATTGATTGTGTTTTCTTTCTCTGATTTTTTTCCTTTTGGTTGTTTTTACCTGTGTTCTTTTTATTGATATTTTTTAACGGAGGCAAGAGAAAGCGGTGTAAATAAACAGCAATAAAAACAACTTTTATCACGTATAATAAAAAAACAGAAATTTTATATTATTCAAAAAAGCTTAAAGGTTGAATCAGCCACTTGATAATAATTAACAAAAAAATTGAAAAAGTTCTGTAAGTTGAAATTACTTTATTTTTAATGGTTTTTATTTACATAAGATTATTTTTTTAATTACTTAGTTTTTGCTAAAATAATAATCTTATGGTGATAACAAAGTATCAATACCCTCCCAACTATACGATTTCAGAAAGCTTTGTTAAATATACTTTAAAAGGTTGATTGTTTTTCTTCACTTTAAAAATAGTTCGAGCTCTTTTATTATTACTTATATTTTTTTTAAATAATGCAACTGTATATATGCACTACTTCTTCGTCTAATTACATTTTCCTATCTAAAACAAGTTTTAAAAGTTCATTTATTAAGATTACGCAAAGTTCAATTATTTACAAAATATTAAAATATCTATATTATATTTTTTTCCAAAAATGTTGACAAAAGGGTTTTTCTTTAGGAATATAAAATTACAAAAAATATGTTTTTTCGCAGACTTTGAAACAGTCATACGTTTGAGAGAAAGGAAAACATATGGCAAAAAAAGAAAAAACATTAAGATAGAAATGTTGTGAAATCTTTTTTTTTGTAAAAGTCTGCCAAAACGAAAACATTTATTCGTTTCATTGCTTCGGATTTATTAAATATTGAAAACTTCATATTTTACAATTAAACACTTTTTAGTTTTCTAAATACAAAAATGAATGATCATTTGTTCATTAAAAATATAAAAAAGTTAACATGTTCTAAAAATGCGACAAAATAAGCGCATCAATTTTTTTTTTCTTCGCGACTTCTTTTTTTATGTGTTAAAATTGATAAAATATCCGTATTTATGCTTGCAAAATTATTTTACTGAGAGAAGGAGAAACATTCACAAATTGTGACAGAAGCTTTAACAATGGGCCTACCCCCCCCCCTTCCCAAAACACCCGATGTCAAATTTGGACGATCCCTAAACGCACTTCCATTCAAAGTAAATATTTTAGTGTTAAGAAAACATTGGTTAAAATCATTTGTTCGAAAGTCATTTTAACCAATATGAACAAAAATTTATAATAATTTAGAATTTTCAAAGGTTAAAATGATTTTTTATAGATATGGCAATTATTAAAATTAAATGTTGAATTAAAAAAATAAATTCTAGAAATCGGTTGAGTTTTTGTTATTACTTTAATTTTTTAATAATGTCTCCAACTTTTAATTTATCGGCGTATTATTTTTCCCAATGCAAAACAATTCTTTTTGTTTAAGTACCTCATTTGTTGTGGTAAAGTAAAGTTTAGCAATTGACAAAATATTCAAATACCAATTTTTTATTTTGCTCTAAAAATGTTGAAAAGAAGATTATTCGCAGACTATGAAACAGTCGTGCGCATAAAGAAATGAAAACATATGGCGAAAGAAGAAATAACATTAAGAAAGAAATATTGTAAACACATTTTGTAAAGTCTGCCGAAACGAAGAAAACATTTATTCATTTCATTGCAAGGCTCATTTTTGATGCAAAAAAGTTTGAATATTTTTGAAAAGAATGTCTTTAATATTGATTTAAATGATATGGGTGTAAAAATGATAAATTTGGAATAACTTATCAGTTGAAGAAAAAATGTTAATGGTGCACAACAATCATTTCATATAAAATTTTGATTCATAATTCATACATATTGTTTTTTAACACAAAGGAAACAAAAATGCTTTACTAGGAAAAAAATGCTTATCGTAAAACGGATACCATATTGTCTTGTATGTTATTATGAAAATTTTATCATACATATCTAAAAGGCTTTTTGCAAGTGTGTCTTATAAATACTGAAGCAGCAAAAATTGTTTTCCGTGAGAATGTAAATACTTTCTCCGCAGTATTCAACTACAGTAAACAAAATTTATAATTACAATTCCAAGAATAATTTTTTTGACGAAAAAAATTTTCGCGCAAATGAATTTTGCAACGGAAATAAATGCAAAAGGGGTTATTTGGTTTAGCATTAAAGGTACGTGAGAAACTTGTAATTAAAAACTTACAAATTTTGATACTTTAAAAGGTTAATTGTTTTCTTCACTTCCATAATAGCTTTTAAAAATAGTTGGAGCTTTTATTATTACATTTATTTTTTTAAATAATGCAACTGTGTATATATGTACCACTTCTTCGTCTAATTACATTTTCCTATCTAAAACAAGTATGGAAGTTTTGAAAGCCCATTTATTGAGGTTACACAAAATTCAGTTATTTACGAAATATTAAAACATCTATATTATATGTATTTTTTCTTCCAAAAATGTTGAAAAAAGAGCTTTTCTTTAGGAATACAAAATTTCAAAAAATATGTTTTTTCGCAGTCTCTGAAACATTCATATAGAGAAAGGAAACCATATGGCAAACAAAGAAATAACATTAAGATAGAAATGTTATGAAATCTTTTTTTTGTGAAAGTCTGCCAAAATGAAGAAAACATTTATTCGTTTCATTGCTTCAAATTTTTATTAAATATTGAAGGCTTCATATTTTATGCTTGCAAAATCATTTTACTGAAAGAAGGAGAAACATTTACAAATTGTGACAGAAAGTTAAAAAATAGGTTCATAACAAAAAAACAAAAACCACACAAAATACATGTCAATTTTTCCTAAGAAATTTGAAAAATAACACTTAAAACCCTTTTGTTAAAACGAAATTTTTCTAAATCAAAAAATTGTTACTATTTTGTATTACCAAAAAAAACTTTTTTACAGACTTTTTTTGATACTTTAAAAGCGCAAATTGTGAAATGTTTATCTGTAAATAAAATTTTAGAAGCAGTTTTTGTTGTATTTAGAAATTTTATCTTTTTTAATAATGGTGCATTCCAGCAACACCAAACTGTTTTTTTAGACATACAGGATAAAACCATTTGCCATATGAAGCTATAAAGTTTGGAATTTTGATGACTTATTCAATAATATTAAGTTTATTAATAACAAAATATGTAAAAAATGTGTGATAAATTTTTTCTTCAAAATCATAAAAAGATGCATTTTCAAATTTTGGTGACCGAGCGCGGACAGACTTAAACAACATTAAGAAACAAATTCTAAAAACAAATTTTTTTTAAAAAGGCTGTCAATGATTTAATAGAAAAGACAAATTCGTTTGTTTTAAGGCTGCTTATTGCTGCAGTTTGTTTGAATATTTTGGAAAATGTCTTTCGACGTCAGAATAAAATTTTATCACTATTTTTTGTTTAATAATAAAATTAACATAGTTTTTAACGTAAAACTTGTTGTTTCTTAATAAAATTGTTTAAAACATTATTTATTTTAACGATGTCTTAATTTCCAGCATCAGCAGATTTCTTTAAAAAGGAAGAAAAACCGCAAAAAATGTTATACAGGGTGATACAAGAAATTCCCCTATTGGAAATGAGGAGCCAAATTTGTATTATACGTTGCAGACAAAAACGGACTTCACAGACGTTATTGGCTTACTTTTGGAAAACCTTTTTCATCAAAGAAAA
>CABFKP010035668.1:0-15702 GCA_901779475.1 Panagrolaimus davidi
CAAATATAATTACAACAAAAAATTCATATGATCCATGGAGTTTATTAGCTTTAAAAAATGCAGATAATCTTAATATTACCACTTATGAAATTGACGATATTGGTCATTGTGCAGATATGGCCCCAATTGCTGATTCTTCTGACTCTGAAGCATTAAAACAATATCGTGAATTTGTGTTAGAAAAAATTAAGGAATGGATTTCGTAAATGTTAATCATTTTTTTGCATTTTACTGCTTTGCTTAATTTTTTAAATAAATATAAGATTTTTACAAAAAGCGTTTTTTCTGTGTTCGGTTAATCCCCAAAATTTTTTTTCTTAACCTTTACATTTAAAAAAAGCAGACGGCAGCAAACATATTTTTTTGCAAATTTCGTGGTTAAAAATAAAACACAAAAAATAAATATTTCGAAATACAAACGTCTGGCGCTGTTTTCTTTCAAAATTGTTTTTCATCAAAATAGTTACAATACGAAAAACAGATATGTCGAAGCGTTTTCTTTTTTGTCTAAAATTCGCGAAAAATTAAATTTTTGGTTTTTTTTCTTTTAAATATTTTATTAATAAAATCATGAATATTTTAAAATTAAAAAGGGATCTTATTAGAATGCTTTGTACATTAGGTTAAGATATTATTTGTCAAAACCCAAATTAACTGCTGAAAAATCCAATAAATAATTAAAATTTGTTAAAGCTTTGTTACGCAAAAATAATGTTGATGTGCAGAAAAAAGCTGTTATTCAACTTGTTCAAGGTAAAATCCAGATGAAAATCTGGAGGACGCCGTTTTTTTTAATTAGTGATAGCTTTTTTAAGAAAAGAAAAATGACATTTTTGTAAACAACTGCTATTTTCGAATATTTGATTAATTATTTTAATGAAAGTACGGAGAAAATAAATTAAAAAAAAAAAATTAAAGAACACAGTGCCAACCCATTTTTTGACCGAACAAAAAAAGTGAAACTGATTCCAACGTTTAGTACTTTTTAAAAATTTGTACAGATTTCATTTTCATAGTTTCTTACATCCAGAATGTTGCAGATTTAATCCACTTTTTTCTGTATTTTACTCAAAAACATCTTAATTTTTTAATTTTTGGTGTTTTTATTGGATATAGGAAAACTCGCTTCTATCAAAAACATTTGCAGCGAACGATGTTAAAAATTGCAAAATAAATATTTAGTGTCTTGGTGCTGCAAATTGTTTCCCTGTGAATTCATGGTACTAACAAATGCTGTAAAATTATTCAATTTTCCAGAATTAATAAATAAAATATTCCAAAGTAAAAATACTGCATTCGCGTTTTTTTAATTTTTGATTTTTTTTTGTACTTTGAAAGAGAAAAAACGTGGTGTCCAATATTTTACGAAGATTGCGAACATTCTTTTTTTTCTTTTCTAACACAAAAAAGTTTTCTAAAAGGGATGAAAAAAAATGAAAAGCAACAAAATAGCGAAAAACATTTTTCATTTCATTCATTAAATTTGCCGACCAAAGTTTGCGAAAAAGAATTATAATTTTTACCAGAAATTGTTTTTAAGCTGGGTAAACTTTCTTTTTTGCTACGTGTTTTTTGAAATTTTTTATTGAAATTATCATAAATTTTTTAATCGTTTTGAAAATTAAGTAATTGCAAGTGACAAAAAAATTAAAATATCATTCTTATCATTTTATTGTTCTGTAATAAAGATATTGCGACCAAGGGCAATAATAATAAACCAATATATTTTCTTTTACAATTAAACGAAAAAAATAATAAATTTCTGCAAATTGATTTTAAGTCAAAGTTTTCATTTCCAAAAAATGATGTCACTATTAATTTCGAAACATCATGAAGTATATTAAAATTTTACATAAAATGGCTTTTTACGATTTTCTTTTATTGTTCTTATATAATTCTTTTGAGAAAAAGGTTTATTTAAAAACATTTTTTTTGAAAAAATGATTTAAATAAACAGGGATTTCTATTTGTAAAATGTTTCGCTAAATAGAAAAAATAGAAATAAAAGACCAAGAATTAAATATGACATATATTTCGGGCAGCATAAAAACAGCTTTTTGAATATTTCGTAAACCATGTTCATAGGAATGTTATCGTTAACGGTTATTTTATTAATAATTTAGAGTAAAAATAAGTTTGAAAGGATTTATTTCCTGAACTTACAATATTCAAATTAAACATTATTTTAAAACGAAGAATATTGTTTTTTGAACTGTTTTGTTTTACACAAAAATTTTTTAAGCAGCTTTTACAATTTCTATCATGAATTTTTTGTTAATCACGTTGGAATCAGATGTTCAGTCAAAAAATGCTTTCGTATTGTGTTTTTTTTTTCTTTTTATTTTTTTGTTAAAAAAATGAGCATTATCTTTTACGACTGTGCCTGATTTTATATTATTTTTACACACATTTTTTTTTCAAAACTCTCTGTTATCCCACTCAGTTTTTTATGCTGATTAATAATATTAATATAAAAAGGCATGAAAAGTAAATATAAGATCAGGCACAGTTGTTAAAGATATTGCTCGTTTTTTCGTTTTTTTTAACAAAACAAAAAATAACGATGTCATCCCCTTTTTTGACTGAACAAAAAAAGTGGAATTGATTCCTACGTGAAGAAATAAAGAAGCTCTGTATAGATTTCTGGAAAACACCAGAGTATTTCTATATAGAAAAACAAAAGTTACCTATTGCAATTGTAGTGTAGTATGGTACACGTAAGAAAAAGTTCACATACACTTTGTATCTTAACTACATATTTTTATGGTTGACTTGTATTATCTGTTTTTGTTTCGATTTTTCTTTGTTTTCTTCAGCAAAGAATAAAACAAAGAAATACAGCATATTTTACTCCCATCAAAAGGGTAATCAGAAGTAGTAATGAAAATCACTGATAACAGTTAACGCCACGCTTACGAAGAGGTTAAAAACACACTTGAAAAGCCTCAAAAAGATCATCATATTCTTTTCATCAATTTCTCGTTCATTTTTATGTAAAAAAGATCTTTGCAAGAAAAAAAGAAGGAAAAATGATGAAAAATATAATACTTTTTTTTGTTGGAATTTATGCAATTGAAGCAGTGGCAATTAATTCAAAAGCAGCAACTATTTTGAAAGCTGATCCTGAAGAATCTATGTCAACTGTAAGGTGTTTTCTAAAAGTGCCAACAATTGTGAAGTAATAAAGATTTTAGCCAGAAATGATCCGATTTTGGGGATATCCAGCTGAAGTGGTTTCTGTTACAACCGCAGATGGATACATTTTAGAGTTACATCGAATTCCATGGGGTAAAACTCAAGCTTCCAAAGTATCCGGAAAAAAGCCCGTTGTATATCTTCAACATGGCCTTGAAGGAGCTTCTGATAATTGGGTTGAAAATCGTCCTGAACAATCTGCAGGATTTATGTTTGCTGATGCAGGTTTTGATGTATGGCTTGGAAATATGCGTGGAAATACATACGGAAAAGCTCATGTTTCATTAGATCCAAAACAAGAAAAATTTTGGGAATTTAGTTGGGATGAAATGGTTCAATATGATTTAGAAGCAAATATTAATCATGTTTTAAATGTTACTGGACAAGAGTCATTATATTATATTGGACATAGTCAAGGAACTCTAACAATGTTCAGTAAACTTGGAAGTGAACAAAATTTTGCTAAAAAAGTAGAAGTTTATTTTTTTTTATGCAAATTATTAAAATTACAAATTTAGATTAAAAAATTTTTTGCACTTGCCCCTGTTGGAACTGTTAAATACATTAAAGGCTTGTTAGAATATGTTGCAAGATTTTTGTATCCAGAAGTTGAAGTTTGTTTTTTCAAAGTAGTCTTATATCGAAAATTTTATATTTTTAGATTATTGATGACATTCTTGGTTCTGGAGAATTTCTTCCAGCTTCTTGGGTAACAAAATTAATTTCGGATTTTGTTTGCAGTGGAATTGTTGGAAATGACTTATGTGATGATATTATGTTTATGATTGGTGGACCAGAATCTAATCAACTCAATCGAACTAGAACCCCTGTTTATACTGCACATGCCCCAGCTGGGACAAGTACACAAAATGTAAGCTGTCTCAAAGCGAAAAAACTCAATTTTTATATTTTTAACAGATTTTTACCCCCTAAAATTCTTTTTCAGATTCTTCATTGGGCTCAAATGGTCTTAAGTGGAAAAGTTGAAAAATATGATTACCGAAGTGCAAAAAAGAATCAACAACATTATGGTTCATCAAAGCCACCAGAATATGATTTTACACTTGTTAATGCTCCAGTCTATCTTTATTGGTCAGATTCAGATTGGCTTGGAGATAAAAAAGATATTGAAGAATTTTTACTCCCAAATTTGCCACCACAATATTTGGCACAAAATAATTTTTTACCAGATTTTGATCATTTTGATTTTATTTGGGGTCTAAATGCTGCAAAAATGGTTTATGAACCAATAATTGAAATCTGTAAAAAAGATGCAGGTATTTAATTCCTAAAATTTTGGTTTTCCATTTTTACAAATAAATAAATAATTTTGTAAATAAATTATTCTCAAAGATGCGATTTTTCATTTCAATTAATTTTACCTTTTAAAAAGTCAAAAAATTTACATATTTATGCATCTGAAAAATTTTGATCGATCGATCTCAAAAAAAAAGTCAGACATGAATTTATCAGAAAATAGTTTTTGCTACATAATTTATTTTTTATAAAAAGATGTACTAAATGTAAACATTCTTTGAATAAAATACAGAAAAAACCAATAAATAAATAAATGCAAAGATGTAAAATTTCAAAAACAAAATGTTAATGATGATGATTAAAATGAAGTTTTTTCTTTAAAACATTAAATTTATGGCCATGTGTTTGTCTCCATTTTTTAACAGCTTGATGATATTCTGTCATTAGTTGTGTAAATTTATCCATATAAATTTTCATTTCTTCATCTATTGATTCTTCAAAGTGTTTTTTTTTTTCATCTAAAGAAAATGAGCCCGGTTCAATTGAACGTCGATAAACATCAAAAATTGAAAGTGGACAATTTGGGTAATCAGTTTAAGGACGTGCAGAGACAATTTGCAACTTTTTGTTTTTCTATAATATTATATTGACCGCTCACTTTCCCGCAATTATTTTTTATTTTATCTGACTCCGAAAAAAATTCTGCATCTGATAGGCATAATAACTAAGCGGAAGACTGACGAACTAAAAAATCGACTGAAAAAATTACGGTAGTTTCATTTTTTTCTTTATCAGTTATCATTTTTATAACTGATAAATTTAACCTAATAATTATCCGGTTATAACATTAAATCTTCAACGATCGAATCTCTCACTTTTTTTACCTCAATAAAAAATTAAATCAAATTTTTATTAAAAAAATTAATGACATTTTGATCCTAAAATTTAATTGAATTTTTTAAAGTACGCTTTTAAAACTTTCTTGAAACTGATTTTATTTAATATTTTTTTAGAAAAATATTTCGGGAAAAAAGTAAAGTCAACGTTGTCTTAAAATCCAAAAGTGATTGGGAACGAAGAAAAATAGAACAAAAAGAGTTTTACTGTTTATAAAAACCGTAAAAAATGAGCACTGACAAAAATTTCGAGAAAAATTTGCAACAAAACAACAATCGTTGCGAAAATTTTCAGCCTTGAGATTTTCATGGAGTAATCAAACAATGCGGTTTACAAAAAAAAGCTTGCTTTAAAAATTTTTACGTCTTTTTCACTTCATTGGAGATTAATTAAATTAGAAACAATGCGAAAAGGCACTCTTATTTTTTAAAAACGTTTGTTTCCGTTTTTTGTGATGCAAAACCAGGATTCAAAAAATGCCATAAAAAGTTTAAAATCCATTTGTTTCCAAAGTTGCTTTGCTTTTGGCATTTTTAAAAATCGACCGAATTAAAATTTTTAATAATAAAGTGAAACGTAAAAATATAAATCCTTTATGTAAAAATGAATTTGTTGTCTTCCAAACAACAAATTCATTTTTACATTTACACCTGTGTATAAAGCGGAGTCAAAAATACATAAAAGTTATTGTCTATAGAAACATTTTTATTTTAAAAAAAGCGAAATAAATCATTCGTACAACAAAAAACATTAATGAGAATTAAAAATTTGACAAAGCTTTCTATATTTTTGGAAGTCAAGTCCAGGAAATTTAATGACAGGAGGTTGATAATCAAATGCTTTTGTTTCGAGAATTTCATCAACAATTGTTTCTAATCGATTCTTAAAAGCTTCAGAAATTTGTGGATCAAAGTTAATGAGGAACATTGTATGCTGATTTTTCTAAATGTAATTTTTTCGTAAAAAATTGATAAAACGAAAAAGCTCACTTTCATATAAGAATAAAATGCATCTATATCAAAAACTTCAGATAGATTGGATAAATCCAAAATCCGAAGTTTCGTAAAATTTGGAAGTTCTTTCATTGTCTTTGAAGTAATTGTTGGTTTTGTACTAAAAATAGATGTAAACGATGGAAAAAAGGTTATAAAAGACTTACACAGAAACATATTTTGCATTAACAGCGATTGAAACAATATCTTCAAGTGGAACATAAGAGCTATCTGCATATTTTACAACAACATTATGAAAAATAATTCTTTCAGCAGAAGAAATAAGAAGCGATAGATCGTTAAAAGACAGAACGTGAAAATAAAGAAATAAATTTTTAGCATCACATTGATAAAGTTTTGGAATAACCGGTGAAAAAATATTTTTACTACCACATAGAAATGCAGAAGCAACAATTTTATCAGTAATCCAACATTTGCAATTATATTTGGTCAAATTTAATGGTACACGGCCACAGCGGTATTCTCCACCATCAACATCCAAATGTGGAATAATAATAATTGGATTCTTGACGAAGAAATATTTGCATGTTTTAACCATTTTGAGATATAATTCAGCAGTTTTTGGATTTTTTGCAACATAAAAGATTACAGAATCAGGCAATGAAAAATTTTGTTGATAATATTTTGCCATGAATTTAGTACGTTTACAAGTAACCATCATTGAATTTTTAGCTTTACGTTTTCGATTTGTTGAAATAATACGTTTAGGATGAGATAAATCCATTCTTCAATTAAGTAATTTGAATAAGAGAAAAGTATCACTAAAAATATAATTATATAAACTTAAAATAGAATTTAAAAGAAAAAAAATGAGTTGACTTATATTTTGAAAAAAATCGTCAGAAAAATGAGAGCGGACAAAATTTTCTATGAAGCAAGCGCCAACAAAAAAAAACAATCGATGTGAAAATTTTCTTCTTCCAAATTTTATTGCAAGCAATTTTTTGTCCCATTAATTTATTATTATTTCATTTTTTTGTAAAAAATCAATTTATCGTAAACAAAAATACACTGACATAACTTTTATATTTTAAGCATTTATTGAATTTCTGTAATTCTTCTTTGAGTATTTACGGTTGCCCTTGAATGAACGGTAATATTTGTTGCCGCATTTTCAATAAAAGCTGTATAAAAACCACAAAAAATTGCTTTTGCAAAATCGATCCTAACATTTTTTGACATAAATAAAAGCAAAAATGGCCGAAATAAACACTTTAAATCCATTACCCATGGAATTTGAAGATATAATGTATCAAATAAAGGATTATTCCAATCACCTTTTATTCCCAAATAATTTAAATTTCCCTAAAAAGTAAATTGTCTTCTTCCTGTTCACAAAAGTTCTTTATGTTGTTCGACATCTTGGCTTGCATTTATTTTTTCATCATCTTCTCTTTCATCATTTGTTTGTGAATCACGAGATTTTGGTGGTCGTTTTGTATCAAGCATTCCACCATCATCAGCTCCTCTAATCCCAATTCCACCTTCATCATTTTTGTAAAATTCTTTCAAAAACTTTTCAGCCAAATAATTTTTTTATCATATATAGAAATGTTTTGATCATGTTTCAAAAACTCTTTGAGAAACGGGATCGGAAATATTTGTTTAAGCTGGAATCGAAAAACCGATTTTGTACTTCAGTGTTTCGAAATCAAAAGGTTTTTATTTTAATTACGGAAAAAGTGAAAAAGATTATTGAACTACCAAATAGTAGTCACTTTCCGTGTTTACTGTTTCATAATTTTCAGAAAATTGAAAATGTACCGTCTGCTTTATTTTATATTGATAAATTGGGAAATTTGGAAAAAGTTATCTCACTGCCTGTTTTACATACTCTGAAACAAAAAACTTAATTTATTAAAATCTTGTGCTGCTGCACCAGTTCCTTTCATTGCTCTAATTTTATTTAATGTATTATTTTTAAATTTATTCAATGTTTTTCGAAGGTTATTAGTAAATAAAATATTTTCTGATCGCAGTTTTTGTTCAACAAAATCCCATTTAGCATTCACTTTTCTTGTGTGGTCTCTGTTTCTTTCTTGACCACACTTTATTGAAATTGGATCATCACTCCAAAGTTCTGTAACTCTAAGCATTAAATCAATTCTAATCTGTTTAAAACTAGGTGTATCAGTTAATTTTTTTTAATAAAATGTATTAAATATTCAAATACGTCTTTTATTTGCAGCAAAATATAAAAACTTTTTTTTAAAAAACTGAAGATTTTTTTACCACAAATAAAATGAACAGAAAAAACTTTTTTTGCTTTGACTGACATTTTTTTATTCTTTCTCTGCTGGGAGTCGTTATTTTTGCAATCACATCAACGATAAAAAAACAGGAAAAATGTGCATACAACTCACACATCGAACTCAACTGAAAGAAAGTGTCTCATTTTGCGTTCCAAAAACTAAAAAAAAGATTGGTCAGACAAAAAAGAAGACACTAAAAAAACGAGAGCGCAGAGTTTTGAAAACTTTCAAAACTCTGTTCCCTCATTTTTTCTGTTATCTTTTTTATTGTCTGTTTTGCCATTCAAAGGAACGCAAAAAGAGATATTGAGTTCGATGTGACCAGATGGCGTTTTTTTCTTTTGTTAACGCATTTGCATTAGATAAAAATATTTCAGTATATCAAAACAAAAAAAATGTGTGTCTTTGCCATTTGTTTTATTGAGCGAACACACTGGTTTGTGTAAAAATATTCCAAAAAAAAAACCGTGAAAAATAGGATACAAAAATTTTGCTACCAAATTTGCCACCACAATATTTGGCACAAAATAATTTCTTACCAGATTTTGATCATTTTGATTTTATTTGGGGTTTAAATGCTGCAAAAATGGTTTATGAACCAATAATTGAAATTTGTAAAAAAGATGCAGGGATTTAATTTCTAATTTTGATTTTTCATTTTTACAAATAAATAAACAACCAATTTTTAAATAAATTTTCCACAAAGATGTATCTTTTCATTTCAGTTAGTTTTACATTTAAAACAGTCATGAAATTTATTCATGTTTCTAAAAAATTTTGATCGATAGATGTCATAAAGTTTTATCAAATTGGTTTGCTATAAAATAGTTGATTTTGTTGTTACTATTGTTTTTATTTATTCGTACACGTTCGAATCAATTCCACATATTTTGTTCAGACAAAAAATTAATTACGGTTTTAAATATACAACTAATTTTAATAAAAGATTTATTATTTACCAAAATATTCAAGAAAGAGATAATTTTTTTTGATCACATTTTTACGTCAGAAATGTTATTTTTTAACACATATTTATTGTAAAAGCAACAATGGAACTTTTGTTGTTCGATTAGTTTCGTAAGAGTTCTTTTGTAATTCTACAGGTTTCAGAGCAAAACAAAAGTGCTGTGTGATTCCAAGTTCTTTCCGAAAAAAGGTTATCCGGATTCGATATTAAATCTGTAACGTTCGAATCTCTCACTTATTTTATCTTCAGTAAAAAATAAAATCAAATTTTTATTGATAAAATTATTGTTGCAACACATTTTTATCCAGCAAATTTAATTGAATTTTAAAAAATACGCTTTTGAAAACTTTTTTAAAACTGATTTTATTAAAGAATTTTTCAGAAAAAAGTAAAGTCACAATTGTATTAAAATCCAAACGTGACTGGAAGGAAACTGAAAAACTATAGTCATTTTCCAAAGAAATATTTTCAATGGTTTATTGTACGCTCTTCCCTAACCTCGTATATTATCCTTATAGTTAATTTACTTTTTTGTTTTCATTGTTTTAAGCAAATAAATTCTTAACATTGGAACAAAAAATAAACTCCAACTTTTTTATTCAAAAAACAACAAAAACATTTTGAAAAGCAAGAGATAAATTTAAAAAAAGACATTCATTCATTAAAAAGTATTCTTGATATAAATTCGATAAAGTTTTTCATGTTTTTCTTGATCAAGTCCATCAAAGTCAATAAAAGGAGGTTTGTAACTGAAAACCTTTGTTTCAAGAATTTCATCAATAATTTCTTCAAGTCGATTTTTGAAAGCATCAGAAATACTTTCTTCAAAGTCGAGGAAGAACATTGTATGTTGATTTTCCTAAAATCAAAATGTATCAGTCAAAAATGTATTTAAAACAAAACTAAGTTTACTTTCATATAAGCGTAAAATGCATCGATATCAAAAACTTCAGATAAATCACACAAAGTAAAGCGATTAAGTGTTGCAAAGTGAGGAATTTGAAGGAGTTTTTTCATAGTTTTTGAAGTGATTACTGGTTTAATACTAAAATGAATTAAATAAAAAACAAAGTAAATATATTTAGAAAAAACTAACATCTCAACAGATTTTGCATTAATAGCAATTGCAACAATATCTTCAATTGGAATAACTGAATCACATTTCTTTACAATAACATCATATAAATATATTTCTTCAGCAGATGAAATAAGAAGTGACAAATCAGTGAAAGAGACAACTTGAGAAAAGAGACATAAACTTTTAGCAGCACATTTATAAAGTTTTGGAATAATTGGTGAAAGAATATTTTTGTCAACAAATTTAGAAGCAGAAGCAATAATATTATCAGTAATCCAATATTTGCAATTATATTTGGTTAAATCGAGTGGCTTTTCTTTAACGCTCCATTTTCCACGGAAGTGTTCCAAACGAACAATAACAATAATTTCATTCTTGATAAAAAAATATTTGCAAGTTTTAACCATTTTAAGATATAATTCAGCAGTTTTTGGATTCTTTGCAATATAAAACATTACAGAATCAGGCATTGGAAAATTTTGTTGATAATATGTTGCAATGAATTTTGCCCGTTTTCAAGTTGCCATCATTTAATCTTGAGCTTTACGATTTCGATTGGATGAAGTAATACGCTGCGGACGAGAGGAATCCATACTTCAATTAAGCAATTTTGAGTCAGAAAAAAATGTACCACTAAAATATTATAATTCTAAAAATTTAAAATAGAATTTAAAAGAAACAAAAAACAAGTTGACTAATTTCATGTTCGCGGTAGTATAAAAAAATCTTTTCAAAAATGAGAGCTAACAAATATTTCATTGAAGCAAAGGCCAGCAAAAAACAATCTTTGTTAGAATTTTTTCCCTCCAAATTTTATTGCAAACAATTTTTTCGCGGAACAAAAACTTGTACAAATTCGTTATTATTTTATTTATTTTATAAAAAATCAATTTATCGAAAACAAAAATACACTGACATAACTTTTATATTTTAAGCATTTATTGAATTTCTGTAATTCTTCTTTGAGTATTTACGGTTGCCCTTGAATGAACGGTAATATTTGTTGCAGGATGTTCATTAAAAGCTGTTTGAAAACCACAAAAAATTGCTTTTGGAAAAACAATTCTAACATTTTTTGACATAAATAAAAGCAAAAATGGCCGCGATAAACATTTTAAATCAATTACCCATGGAATTTGAAGATATAATTTATCAAATAAAGGATTATTCCAATCACCTTTTAATCCCAAATAATTTAAATTTCCCTTCTTTATCGATATTTAGCTTTCGTATGAGCGAACTAAATTTCTCTACATTTATTGCAATTTATTTCTTTAAATAAAATTTTAAAACGTTTTAGTCATTACTTTTTACCAAAAAATTATCAAAGAAATATGTGCTCCATAGATTTTCTTAAAGAAATGCAGCGTAAATTCAGTGTTGAAATTATATCTCAAAAACCTGAAATGTTTGATACTGTTTTTGAAATCGATGGAAAAGTAAGTGTTTTTGTCGTTTTTTAAATTACTTTTTTCATAAAATTTAAATTTTTTTAGAAACTTTATGCAGATAAATTACGTTTAACATTAGCTTCCACAACTTTTGATTCAATGCTTTCGGATCGTTGGACTTCAAAAAATAATATAATTCCGATCAAAGATTATTCTTTCATTGATTTTAAAGAATTTCTTTCATTTATTTATTCTGACAATTTGTCTTTTGTCAGTGACAAATTAAGATAAATGACGATGTAAAATATTATTTGGTTGTTTATTCAAATTGTGATATTGTTGTTTTTCACAAACCTGATAATGCATATGTACTTGCTGAAATGACTTGAGAAAAATATTTTAAATTTACTTCACTATGCAAAATTGAAATTGAATAAAATTTTTCTTATTTGTGTTTTTGTAGTCATGAGTTTTTTGACTTTGAATAAATTGTTTTTTTTTTGAACTTTTTCAATAATTTTGCTGAAAACGGAATTCGAGAAAGTCAAATTTTTCCTTCTTTCTTCTTACTTTTTAAAATTTACAAAAAAACGGCTGTTTCTTTTTTTTTTAAAATTACTCAATGTACGAATATTATGCTTTTAAACTGACACGAATTAAAAAAAGCAAGATCATTTGCTGTTACACAAAAATCAATAAAAACACCCATCATGAAAGTCAAAAAAAGACCTTGGAATCTTTTTATAAAAAAAAATATTTGTTTAAGGTTTTTCTTCCATTTTGTGGTAGCATACATTTTGAATATATTCTAAAATTTGAAAAAATTTAAATATCGGTTCTTCTTACTTCGCTTTCATTTGTGCGATGTGATTTTAATCATAAAATGAAGCATAGATTCTTGCCACCTGAACAATTCGATATACCCAGAAAGAGAGAATGAAACGGTCCAAGTTAAAACGCAACAAACGTTTTAACTGCATTTTTAATTAAAAAATATGTGTGGAACGTCAGATTAACGAATCACATTTTTTATTTAGTTTAAAAAATTTCAAATGAAAAACAAAGCTTTATCTAATTATGTTTCTAATTAATTTAGTTAAATTTATCAAATTATGTTTCTTGTTAAGGGACTGTCCTGATCTGAAGTCGGGAAAAAATCGGAAATTTTTTTACGAGCCATAGAAAATTAAACCAAATTTTTATTTTGAACACATTTTGTTCCAACAAATAATTTTACCTTATTGTAAATATCGAGAAAAATTAGCCCAGTAAATTGCAAGAAAAATTTTTATTTAAAGAAAGCAAGAATCATAAAACAAAAAACATTAATGAGAACGTTACATTGAAAAAAGCAATCTATATTTTTGGATATCAAGTCCAGTAAAATTAATGCCAGGAGGTTTGTAATTGAATTGTTTTGTTTCAAGAATTTCATCAACAATTGTTTCTAATCGATTCATATATCCTTCAGAAATTTGTTCATTAAAGTTGAGAAAGAATTTTGTATGGTGATTTTTCTAAATTTTATTATTATATAAAAAATTGTTAAAACGAAAATACTTACTTTCATATAAGAATAAAATGCATTAATATCAAACATTTCAGATAAATCACACAAAGTTAAGCGATCAAGTGTAGCAAAGTGAGGAATTTGAAGGAGTTCTTTCATTGTTTTTGGAGTAATTGTTGGTTTATAACTAAAGTGAATTAAATAAAAAACAAAGTAAATATAATATATTTACTTTGTTTTTATATTATTTAGAAAAAACTTACACATAAACATCTTGTGCATTAACAGCAATTGCAATAATATCTTCAATTGGAACATCAGAGCCATCTGCATGTTTTACAATTACACGATTTAAATATATTTCTTCAACAGATGAAATAATAAAGGAAAAATCATGGTAAGAAATAATTTGATCAGAAAGAGATACATGTTTGACATCACATCGATAAAGCTTCGGAATGATTGGTGAAAGAATATTTTTGTCAACAAATTCATCAGCACAAGCCCAAATATGATCAGTAATCCAATATTTGCAATTATATTTGGTTAAATCGAGTGGCTTTTCATTAACTCCCCATTTTCCATAACGAGTATACAAACAATCAATAATATTAATTGGGTTTTTGACAAAGAAATATTTGCATGTTTTAACCATTTTTAGATATAATACAGCAGTCTTTGGATTTTTTGCAATATAAAAGATTACAGAATCAGGCATTGAAAAATCTTGTTGACAATATGTTGCCATGAATTTAGCATGCTTGCGAGAAACCATAATTGATTTTTCAGCTTCACGTTTTGGATTTGATGAAGTAATACTTTGAGGATGAGATGAATCCATTCTTCAGATAAGCAATTAAGAGTAAGAGAAAAGTTTCACTAAAAAATATAATTATAAGAATTTTAAATTTGATTTAAAAGAGAAAAAAGTTCGCGGTCGTATAAATTTTTGTTAGCTCACAAAAATGAGAGCTAAAATTTCAGTGAAGCACACGCGAGCAAAAAAAAAACAATCGATGTGAGAGCTTTCTCCTTCCAAATTTTATTGCAAACAATTTTTTGTGAAACAAAAAAAATTGTACAAATTTATTATTATTTATTTTCTAAAAATTCAATTTATCGAAAACAAAAATACATTTAATTACTTTTTTATTTTACACGTTTATCGAATTTCTGTAATTCTTCTTTGAGTATTTACGGTTGCCCTTGAATGAAAGGTAATATTTGTTGCCGGATTTTCAATAAAAGCTGTATCAAAACCACAAAAAATTGCTTTTGCAAAAACAATTCTAACATTTTTTGACATAAATAAAAGCAAAAATGGCCGAGACAAACATTTTAAATCTATTACCCATGGAATTTGAAGATATAGTGTATCAAATAAAGGATTATTCCAATCACCTTTTAATCCCAAATAATTTAAATTTCCCTAAAAAAACCATTTGAAAAAGTTAAAAGGAAAATTTAGAAAAAGGGGGACAAATAAAATCTCTGTCTGATGGATGTTATATATCCCCATTATACATACTTGTATAAAAGCATCAACGAACATTGTAAAAATATCTCCCATTGAAATAAATAATAATCCAATTTCACTTTTTCGAAATTGTTTTTGTTCTGAAGCTCCTTTTTTTCGTTTTAAATTTTGGTGGATTAAAAGTGTAAGCGAAATTCCATTACTAATTATTGTAATAACCCCAGTGGCACAATAATATATTAGCATTATCATCGATGAACTTACCTAAAACATTTAATGAAAAATTTTCGAAAATCAAAATTTTGATTTTGTTGAACTTTGATGCAACAGTCTATTTTTTCAATGTTTTTGCTTAACCAATTATTTAGGCACAAAAAAAATTTTTCCCATACTTTTTTTATAGTTTGTGTTTGATGGTTTTTTAGTAACCAAACTTTTTAAAAACTTTTATAAAGGGAGCGGACGTTTTGTTACATTTAAACTTTTTTTTTAAATGGCATGTGCTTGAAAATCAGACAAAACTACGGTTCCCATGTTTACATAATTTCTTTACAACATAATTTTCAAAAAAATGTTTTAAGGAAAAGTGTATCTCGACCTCCTTCAGTTAACCTGAAAGTCAGGAATTCGATGGAAAACAAGTTCTTTGTTCTTTAAACCACGAA
>CABFKP010035676.1:0-15668 GCA_901779475.1 Panagrolaimus davidi
TTTACGTAACGTCCCCAATTTTGCCTTACGTAACACGTAACGTACTAGGGATTTTTCCCTAGCTATCCCTAGTCTTGCCCCTGTGTGTTTATGTTTAATATTTTATGTTATAACACCATTGACATTTTTAAATAATTTTGGAATATCTTCTGTAAAAAAATTGAAAGGCCAATTTAGAAAAATTTTTTTAGATTGAAATGAGAACTTTAAGCATTTAACAAAAAAATCGGTAATCAAGTTTGGCATTCTGTTCACCAAAAGGAATCGAGTGCCAATAAAAAAGGGTTAAAAGCGGCACCATTTTTTTGTTTGTTTTTCTGGCATGATTTGGGTTGTATTCAAACAAATTTTTTCCCTATGTTTGATAATCGATGAATTAAAAAAGGAAATTTAGTAACGAACAATTGAACAAAAAAAATCGTTTCGAACAGAAATTTTTTCTGTTGTTTTCTTGTATTTTCACATTTTCAAAATCAATGTCGAAAACAAAAATCTGCTTCGTTGGACGTTTCTTTTAGCCATTATATTTATTTTTTAAAACAATGCATTTTTAATTGAATGCTTGCGTCTTTCATAAAAACGTTTGAAAACAATTGGAAATCAATATTGAAAAAACGACAAAAAAAGTTTTCTTCAATAACTGTAATTTTTCCAAAAATATTAGAAAAAAATTTTTCCCTACTTTGTTTTCTTTCTAAAATGAAAACTGTTTCAACCATCATATTTTTATACTTTTTAATAAATTTTGTTAAGGCTTTAAAATGTAATGTTGAATTGGAAGGTGTTTCATTAGGAAATGAAGAATGTCCAAACAGTGATGAATATTGCATTTCTCTAAAAGCTACTTTAGAAGATACAGGTAAATAACTTAAAATTGTCCATTTTAAAGTAGAACTCAATTTTAAAGGTTTTTTCTTGTATTCCATAAAATCTTGCTCAAAAAGTCCTTTAATGTACGTCAATCGTGATATTAAATGTTTCGTAAGTTTTTGTTATTCATACGTTTTTTAATGTTTGTTTTTTCTGCAGAGAAATGAAAATGCAACAAAAATCAAAGATAAACATATTAAAAGACGATATTCTTGTTGTAACACGGATTATTGTAATAATCAAAATAATAGTGCAGTTCCAATTTTTGGCGTAACAACTTTTCTCATTTTACTAGAATTAATCTTTTTATGATCTGATTATTTTTTTTATCATGGCTAAATTTTTTTCATTTTTGATTAAAGGGGGACACGCACCTTGAACAGTTTTTTTTCTTCGACACTTTTTTTGTTTTTTTTCTTTTTCTTTTGTCAAAAAAAGTGCGAAGAAATAAAAGAATGCATTTTGCCTGATTGTGCATTGTTCTTTTTCACGCTTGTCGAGACCATCAAGGAATGTTCGTCAAAAAAACTATTAGCGGTGCGAGTGCCGCTTTAACAAATGTTCTAATAAATTTTGCATTTCTTAACTTTTGTGACATCATGGAATTTTCCACAGTTTTAAAACCACTGATATTAATGATTATTTTTTAAATTTTCCTGTTTTTATGAAACATTTTTGTTCAATTCTTATTTTTGCAGTCATCATTTCTAATAGAAAAAAAGAAATAAATAAAAATGATTAATGTAAAACCGATAAAAAACCTTTAAAATTTATGTTAAAACGAATCAAATTATTCACTCATTTTTTCTTTGAGAAACTTCTTTGCAAAAAAGCGCATCATTTTTTTGTTGCAATGAAGGCTTTTTTTGTATTTTTGATTTTTTGCTGATTAGCGTTGATGGATTGGATTCCGTGTTTCAACATACAGATGTAGATACTTATTGTTGTGATACCAATTTGTGCAATGTACAAGAAAATTTTGAAACCACTTCCAAAATTTTTTGAAAAAATAATCTTTGTATAAGTTTTTAAAAAATAAAAATCAAATTCATTTCCTGTTCTTTCATATTTTCTGATTCATTGTTAAACACAGAAAAATATCAAAAATGACTAATATTCAATAAAAAAAGCATTTAAAATCATTCATGAAAAGAACCAAAATATTCATTATTTTTCAAACTTTTTTTAAAAAAAAGAGTCTATTATTTTTTCTCAAAAATGAAATTGTTTATTCTGGTTTTTATCTTTTGCTTTATTGTTTTAAGTGAAGCTCTTACCTGTTATGATTCCCTAAAAAATGGAACAACTGAATGTTCGCCAACAGTTAATTTTTGTGTTACTCGAAAAATTGTACGACATTTACATATTCAAGCTTATCTTCCAATAGGAATTGAATCATTTTGTAACGAAAGTGATGATTGTGAAGTAAGTTTTGTAACATTAAATTTATTTATTTCTATTTTCACTTTGTAGAAAAATGGACATTTTTCAAAGCCAACTCCTGGTTTTCTCACTAAAAAAGATGAATATTATTGTTGTGATACAGATTTATGCAATTCTGAACAAAATTTCAAGGGTTCTGAAGTAAAATCTAATTCAGAAACAAATATTGCATCAGGCGAACGAAATACTACTGAAGGAAATTAACGAAAATTTTTAGCGTTTAAAAAATATTGTTAAACTGGTAAATTTAATTCCTTGCATGTATCTCCATAAAAATATTTTATGTGATTACTGAAGACAAATATTTCCCCAATGAAACTTTGTATTAATTACAGAAATAATTTTGATTAAAAATATTTAAATATAATCAATAACTAAAAAAGCTTACACTGAATTTTGAGTAAGAAAAACTCATTAAAAATTTTCTTAAAGATTATTTTCTCGGTAGCAAAAGAAATTAAAAGCGTCATGACTTTTTGTTACCGGACGATTTTGGCACAGCATAAAAAAAAAGAAACAAAAAATGAATAGGAATAACGTTTACCCGTTAAAACAATACATATAAAATCATTTTCAAAGTAAAGCAAAATTATTTTTCAGAAACATTTTTCTGAATACATTGTTACTTTTTGTTGCAACTAAAACTTTTATTTTAATTTTTATATTTTGTTGGATGACTTTGGGTGCAATGATTTAACAGAGGCTTCAATCGGGTGCAGTATTCAGAAAAGTGTATGTTCTCCGACTGTTAACTTTTGTATTTTTCGAAAAGATGTTCCACAAGCTATACTTAAAGGATATCCATCAAATATGGTACGATGTGATATAGCTAAAGATTGTGTAGTACGTATAAACACAATATTGGTTTTGAGTTATCCAGAAGATTCTAATATGTTTTGTTTACAGGAGAATGAATGGTTTTCCAATCCAGCTATTCTTTTTCCTGAAACAATTGGAGAATTCTATTGTTGTGACACAGATTTATGCAACACTGAAGAAAATTTTAAAAATCCTTATCCTCAACCAGAAGATTATATCATCAATTAAACTCCGTTATTTTAATTGTAATTGTTTAGTTTTTTTTCTTTCACTAAAATTTGTGTTTTTCTGATAATTTGAACTTTTTTAAAAAATAATATCGTTAAAGAGCATGTATAAAAAATTTTCTAGAAGCGGTATTATCATATTAGAAAAATTACACCTTTGAACTTTTTCTAGAAATTTGTTCTTTTTTGTGCTTGAAGCTTCTGACGTCTTTGAAATCATTTTTAAAAAAATCTTTTTTATTTCGCGATGATTAAATTTTGTTATTTTTGTTACAGCATTAAACGACCATCTTTAATTTTTTTTGATAATAAATGAAACAGCGTTTTGCATTTGTTTAGCAACTTTTTTGTACATTTTTATGTCAGTAGTCACTGGTTAAAAAAAACTAAAAGATGTAAAAGATGATTAATTTTTTATCGACATAAAACATATAAAAGCATTGATAAAGAAGAAGAAGAATCAAAATATTTCGTGTATTTTTGGAAATTTTTTTAAAACATAATTTTTGCCGTTATGAAAGTATTTGTTTTAATTTTAATCTTTTGTTGGAAAACTTTATGTGAAGGTCTTACGTGTTACGATTCAAGTGGCACAAATACCGAATGTTCAGAATCTGTTAATTTTTGTATTTATTCAAAAGATTTTCCTTATTCCTGGATATTGGGTGTATCATGTGATGCAAGAAATTGGTGTAAAGTAAGTTTTAGTTAATTTCTTAGTTAAAAGAAACAAATTTTGATTACTTTTGCTTTTAGGGATATGGTCGTTTTACAGCAATAATTCATAAAATGCGTGGATTTGACAGTGTAGATTATTATTGTTGTGATACAGATTTATGCAATACAAGAGAAAATTATTATAATCCTCCTCCTCAACGTAAAAATGAAGAAAATGATGAAACTTCTAGTAATCAAAATATCTATACTACAGAAAGCCATGATGCTGAAGGAAATCTTATGACTACTTCCGAAATGCCTGGCATTGAAAATGTTTCCACTTCTGATAGTTCTAAATTTACGACAACTTCTTTTAAGATTAACACTACCGCAGAAAATTATACCACAACATTAGTTCCACCTAGTACTACTAAAGAAAATTTCAACAATGCTTGTGAAAAACTTTTTTCTATTTCTTTAACAATTTTAACAGTCTTTGTTTATTTTTCATTTGTTTAACATTAACTTTAATTTTTACTACACTTTGAAATTTTTGACACGTGCTTGAAAGCTTTTTTTCAATTTTTTAAAATGGCTTTTATGAAATAAATGCATTCAATTAAAGCAATTTTTTAAGGCTAGATTTTTCTTTGAGCTTTTGTTATAAACCTGTGTTGTTGAATGTCAGTGTTTTTGCCTTAAAATTATAATCACTTTGTTGCACCTTTGAGTTTTGAAAGAGTTTAAATACACACAGATTTGCACCTTAATTTTATTTTGAGAATTTATGTACCGTCATTGAAATTTCTTATCACAAAAAAATATTACGTGTTTAACTGATAACAAATTGGCAATTGAGCGTTCTTTATTTTTTGATCAATAAATATGTAGTTTCTTGAGCTGTATATAAATTCTAGAGGATTAAAACTATAGCTTTAAAAATTCATTACTTGTATCATAATTAGCATACAACAAAAAGAGTGTTGCATTAATATTTATGTAACAATGTTTTTTGAAGATATATTATACCATTCTTCGGCAACAAATGATTAAATTACACGTTATTGCCGAATAAGATGAATAATAATATGACACACCCAACAAAAAAAATCAAGAATAAATAGGATAATCTTACTTCTATTACTTTCGTCATCAAAAAAAAATTATAATCCTTTTGTTCATTTTTTTAAGCTTTCATGGATAAATCATGAAATTTCTTTCATCGAAATTTTACTGATAAAATTTTTTTGAAAGCTGTATAAAAGCAGTTTACCATAAAAAAAATTTACGTTAAATCTTTATTTGTGATACAAAAAATGAAAATTTTAATTTTCATTTCAGTTATTTTTTCGTGTTTGGTCGTTGCTGAAAGCTTAGATTGTTCTCGAGCTTTTAAAGGTTTGGATCCAAATATTAAAGATAATACTTGCCCAAATGGAGATCAATATTGTTTTACCATAGCTTTGAAAGCAAAAACGGATGGTGCAAGTATTGATGGTTCAATTACAGGATGTTCATCAGATTTGAATAAAATGGGCCTTAATGAACTTAAATGTGATGTAAGTCAAAAAAATATATTTTTTTGAAACACAAAAATTCATTTTAGAGCGTTGGCAAACAAGATCTTCTTAAAAATGCAAATATTAATGGCGTATCTGCAACACTTGATTGTTGTAATAAAAATTCATGTAATTCTTTGAATGGAAAAGGAAATAATGGAAATAATAATGATGGAAATTCTGTAGCAGGATTATCTTCATTAAGCTTTCATATCTTTCTTGGCTTTCTTAAAGTTACACTTTGATATATTTGAAGCAAATGAAATTTTTATATAATTCTTTTAACTTTTTTGAATAAATTAAAACAAAAAATGTAATTAAAAAAGAGATATCTTCGAAAAATTTTTTTGCAGTGTTAATCAATATATTCAAAAATGTCATGTAAGAACACATCAAAAAATCATGATTAGTTTTTTTCTCTCCTGTTTTAAAAAACTAATTTCACTTGAAAATGTCAACAGGGATGTCTCACAATGAACGAAAAAACAATGCACTGATTTTTTTGAAACTAAAACAAGAGCAAACCCAAGCATTCCAAAAAAAAATAGCTTTGGTTTTCGACGCAGCTTTTTTAAATTTTTTTTCCGTCTTTTCTTACATATTTTGCATTGAATGTATCAACATCAAGCATCGTTGGATTTTGCATTTTTAATATTTTAATAACAATTTTTCTTTTTTTTCTGAAGAAATTGTTGAGGTTTTTATTTTTTAATTATGATAATGAAAATAAAATAAAAATATTAACTAATTTAAAAATGGTGCTGAATACATCATTTATAATAAAAACTGTAATAAAAACCTGTCCAAAACAAAAAATTCATAATATTAAAATATAACATGTTTCTGTTGATTTTAAAATGTTTTAAATAATAGAATAAACACATCAATTCATTATATATTATATAAATTTATTCATACTGACATATTTCTTCTTCAAATTCAATAATTTATTTGTTTAAGAAATAGTGCCAAATTTGTTAAAAATAGGATCGTTTAAAAATTCAAAAAGAAGAAATAGCAATGAAATACCTTGTTGTGAAGAACATCGTCACATTTTTGTTTACGATTACAAAACTAAATATTTCAACATCGTTTTTCAAAAAAGCTTTAAAAAGCAAATGCAGTTATGATTTTTACTCGAGTTTGTGTGTTCTAAAAATTTTATAATGTTGTCAAGAAAAAATCATTTTTTTCAGTGTTTTAAAGAAAAATGCAGTAAAGCAAAACGAGAAATTCTTTCGTCAAAACTTTTGTCCTTGAACGGCTAAAAATTTATATGCTATGCAAAGAATCTAATATGATTACTAACTTTTTAAAAATGGTAACAGCAAGAAGTGTATAAACAAAAGAGACTGAAAACAATGCAAAAAGTTTTCTACGAGTACATTTACAACATATTATAATCTTGATTTAAATATTCAAAGTACAAAAACCTTTTCGCAAATATTTTTGAAAAAACAGATATTTTGCTCTCTATTTTAGCGGCGATTTTTTTGTATTTTGTAATAAAAGGAAAAACTTTTAAAAAAATGTCGTCACCATCTGCTTGTTTTGTCTCATAAGTCAGTAGGAAACTGGTTTTGCGGCATAACGAAAAAAATGTATAGCTTTATAGAGCTCTTAGATAAAAAGCGCTTTCCTGCCACTTTTTTTTGCTATATGTTTAAAGTTTTGAATATTTTAGAAGATAAAAATTTAACTTTGATTAAAACAACTGTAAGCGTTTTGTTACTATAAAATTCTTTAGATACTTCGAACTTGACATTTGAAAAGAAAACCCGATCAACTTTTTCAAACATTAGTTAAAAAAATGTGTAATTTTAAAGTATATGCTTTTTTCATTAATTTAATTTTTTTGTCTTAATTTATTTTTTATAATCTATTTCACGATTATATTTATTATATTTGTCAATGAAAATTTGGTTCTAATTATCTTTCGTTAAATAAAAAGTTTGTTTTTTGTAAATACATAAACAAATGTTTCCGAATATAAAGTTTTTTAAAAAGTTCTAAAATGTATTTACACCAACAAACAAAAAAGTATCAATATTTTTCTTTTCTTTGAAACATCAAATGTTTTTTTTTCGTGTTTGATGTTGCTAAACTAAAGAAATGTAAAAGTGAAAAGATGAATGAAAAAATCTCTTCATGTCTGCCGTGTTTTTTGATTGTATTTTCGACATATTTTATCAAAAACTTTAGAGAATTTTTGCCTTTATGAATTTTTGTTTCAAGGATGTGCTAAATTTATCCCAGAATGGGTTGTAAAAATATTTGATTGTCTTTCGCTTGATTTAAATTTTTTTCCTATAATTTATGTTTCACGGTTTTTGTTTTTGTCATTTTCAATAAGTATAATAAGTTACTCCAAATTTTTAACAAAAAATGAAGACAAAATGTTTTTTTAAAATTTTTAAAATTTAATAAAAATGCAATATTATCACAAAAATATTTGAGATTATTACTGTACAAATTTTCAGCTTCTGCCTAGATGTAGAAAATTAATTTCTGTACAGATATTACACGAGAAAATATATCCAACAGTTTAAAACAAAAAGAAATATACACCAAATATTAAAAAAAGAAGCACAATTATTTTTTAGACATAAAATTTCACCCTTTTTTAAAATGTCTTGTGAAAAAAAAAATTTTCTGAGTCGCTTTGAATTTTTTTGTTTTATTTTCGTTTTTACGACTTTTTTGATCATAAAATAAATTTCTGCGTTGTATTTCGAAATAAAAGGAGAAAAGAATACACTGGCGCGAAAAAAATAAACGAAAGACTTTTTTGTTTGTTTAACAAAATTCAATATGTTTGTTAAAACGGTTGGGGCCTATTAGTTTTCAACAAAACAACCATAATATAAGCTGCAAATTTTGCAAAAACGTTTTCAAGTTTTTTTATTGCTGAATTATATATGTTTTTGAATATTTTTTTACTTAAAAAATTAACTTTGACTTAAATATAAAGAAATATTTCATTGTAATTCATACAAAAATAAAAGCCTAAAGATTTTGAATTAAAGGGACTACTGAAATTAAAAAATCATTTTTTATGAAAAAACAAAAACGAATGAAACATTTTAACTAGCAAATTCCAAATAATTCTTTTTAACCACTATTTTTTTGCCATAACTCTCTAAAAAACTAAAAATTATTTCCTTTTTAATTTAAAAAAAAGGAAAAATAATATGATCAAAAACTATGTATCTGTTTCGTTTAACGTCATCGGTGAATTAGATAGTAAGCCGATTAATTTTTTTTGTCTTTTTTCCTTAAAACAAACGTGCACTTTTTTATTAGGTTTTTTCTTTCAAAAATGTGTCATTTTAAAAAATGGTTAAATTTATAACCTCTGATGGAATAATTTTGCATACAAAAGATGTCATTGTAAGTTAATTTTGAATTTGAATATTGTAAGCTAAAAAACGTGTTTTTCAGAAACATTTATTATTTAATATTGGTGTAGATATTGAAGGAAATTTTAATCCAGTTCATGTCGATTTTTATATTTCTGGGACTTGGCATACAGAGGTTTGCTAATTTTTCTCATTTTATATGAAATTTTGGCGACACGGTGAGTTCAAATTTTTCTTAGCACGAAAAATAGTCGAAAAATTTTAATTTTTGGACTTGAAGAAATGCAAAAGTTCCACCTATTTTTCGTGCTAAGAAAAATTTGAACACACCGTGAGGCGACATAAATCCTTTGAATAGAGTGCCTCATCCAAACCCAAAATTTAATTATAATTTTAGAAAGGAATATTGTTTATAGCTTTGATAGTTACCATAATATTTTTTTTTGATTTGATTATTGTTATAACATCACATATGTGGTATTTCGTGCCATTTATTGCATTGATTGTCCCCATAGAATTTATTTTAATTTTTGCTATAAAAAAAGAAAAAGAAAAATTAATATTACCACATTTATTTGCTTCTGTATGTTTTTTCGGATAAAAATGCAAAATCGTCATTAATTACAAATTTAGATTTTCTGATGCTTATAGGTTTTATTATTCTTATATTTATTTGCATTGATATATTAACACTGAACCCATTTTTTCATTACATCATAAAAGCAATGTTTGTGACTGAAAATAAAAGTGAATTTGTTCGCTTATAAAAAAAATTTGTTTCTTTAAAAAACATTTTTTAGAGAATGTTCAACTTGTTCTTTTAATGTATGCTTTAACCATTTGTTTTGCAATACCTTTGCTATTTTGGATTAATTGGTCTTTGTATATTCATTATCAGTATTTAAAAGGACTTAAAAATGTTGTCAAAAAATCTAGAATTTCTGATATTTATGCTTGATAAGTTCACAGAAAAAAATTTTCTGTCTTTGAATGAATTTTTCCACTAAAATGAAACAAACGAATGCAGTTTATTTTGTCCGTCAAAAATGTTACGAAATGCTTAAAAAAAAATGGAACAAAACATTGCAAAAAAATATAAAATGCCACTTCAGCGGTTTTTACTTTACATTTACTTTATGAACACAGTTTTTCTGAATATTTAAAAAAATTTATATTTAAATAAGAAAAAGAGAATGCTTTATTGAAAATATTCATTTATGGAAGAAAAATAAATAAAAATTAAAAACATAAATTCCAACAAAAATTTATGGTTAAAAAGCAGTATTTAATAGAAAAAAATGTGAATTCCTTGAAGAATATTTTCTTCCCTCTGCTCTTTTTTAAATTTTCACAGGTCGAGGCTTTTTGTTACGTTTATAACTTTAACAAACGCCTCGAATAAAAATAAAGTTTTTGTTTTCATATAAATTCTTTATCTTTTAAAAAACATTGTGTCAGCATTTTTCCAAAGTTAACCAGTAACAAATGTTTTTACAAACATCAAATGTGCAATAAAATAAAATAAAATGGTGGTTAAATGTATTTTGTTTTTAATCAAAAATTACAGAAATGCGCAAAACGCAATCTGTCAAATAATATTTTGATGTTACTATTTTTCTTCAGAAAAATTCAGTTAATAAACAAGGGCTACATATTACTAAAATTTAGTTTAATCCAAAGAAGTAATTATACAAATATATTTGATATTATTAATGATTTCAACTAGTTCATTGCTTTCATAAAAACTTCGGACTTTAAAAGTAACATTTTTGTTTATTTTCAAAAATTTGTGACAAATTGTTGGAATTTGAAATAATAATAATGTTTCACTAAAATATTTAAAAAAATACAATCATTTTGAATGAGAGAAAATGTTCGTCTATTTCGTTAAAAAGAATCTTTGCACGGGGCATTTGTTGTTTTTGTCAATTTTTAATTTCAACATATTTCTCACAGACGAAAAAATATCATCAAAATATATTTTGACATTACAAAAATTCCCTCTTTTGAAGCATTCTTTATTTATTTTCACCTTTGTTTTTTGGAGAAAATAGGTCTTAAGCAGCACAGAGATTGTGGGAACAACAATAAGTATGTAAAAACTTTTACGAAGCATTTCGAAATAAATAAAAAAACTTTAAACTTTAAGTCTGCAAAAATGATAAATAAATCATTTTTTCTTTGTTTCACAATACTTTTTCTTCGAAAGCTTGTAGACTTTTAGTGTACAGAAAATGTGTAAATGAAAAAGATGCAAGTTCTTATTTATTTTTATTTTATTTTAAATATTTTATGAAACAAAAAATTTAGCTTTCAATTAAAAAATATGAAACAGTTTACTGTAACTGTTACAGAAACACTGGCCTGATCATTTAAAACAAAAAAGCAAATTTGAAAATGGAAAACATTAAATATAAAAAATCGGTAAAAAATTTAACATTTTGTTCTTTGATTGCTTGACATTTTTTATTAATCTCGTTTATTTATTTAAAAAAAAGGTGGTGTCGTTATTCGTTCATAACTGAACGAATAACGACACTTTTTCATTTTTCTATCTCAAAGGACGTTTGATGTTTGATCATTAAAACCATATGCCATTCTTTCAAGTTTCTGCAAACGATTAGTCTGCAAAAATATAAAAACATCAAACAACCAAGTTCAACATGTTTAATTAAACAAATCACTGCAGCGTACTATATTTTATTTTTTGAATATTTGACAGAAAACATAATTTGGATTTTAGAAATACAAAGCATTTTATGACTGTAATTTTACAAGAAATGCTACCTGTAGATCAATCGAAAAGGTTATTGTGAACAAAGAGATTATTATTCATTATTAATAAAAACTTATTATGAAAGTTTTTACTGTCTTTCTTTTATCACGTAATTTTAAATATATCAAAAAATTAAGTAAAAAATAGAAATAAGCTCTGATTTAATTATCTGTTGTCTATTTTTTATTGAAAAATGGAAAATTATAATTATAAATTATAAAAAAATAAAAACTTTTAACGAAAATTATTTAATTTCTTTTAACATTTAAATTTGTTCCTCTTTGCATAAACAAACAAAACAAAGATCTTTCGTTTTTTTTTTGTTTTGTCTTTTTCTGATGTTTTTTCCCAGCACATTATTAATCTTCAATGACGGTGCAAAAAAATATTGTCATTTATTTTCTTTCTTAACTTTTTTATAAAAACTTTACTGAATCTTTTATAATTTTTAAAAAATAAATTATTTTTCATCGAAAAACTACCTTGTTTTTGCACAAATTCTGTTTTCAAGCAGACAAAAATAAAGGACAAAAATGAAAAATCTATACCCTACTGGCAAATTTACCAATATTGATTTGTTTTTTTAATGTTTTTGTTTATACATATAAATAAGGGTTTAAAAGCGAAAAAAGCAGATTATTAATTGCAGTTATTTATTTTTAAAAATGTACTATATCTATTTTCAACAATACATTAAATAATTTAGTTTTCATTTAAAAACTACGTTATTCGTTGTCGGAATTAAATTAAAAATTTCACAATTTAAACAAATTATTTTTTGAATTTTTTAGAAGGATTTTCAATTTCCAAATTTTATGTTTAAAAAGGATGAATAAATATTCTATTGATTGGTTAAAAACGTTTAATTTTTACCTAAGGTAAACCAAGAACATCAGTATAATAATTCAATAATTATTAAAAAACAGTTTTTTTGTTGAAACAAAATCGATGTTTTTTTGATAAAAATATAAATGAATATGTATATACTTTTTGAAGTGTAATTAAAATGTGTCTTACAATGAAAAAATTCCATTAATTTTTCCGATTTTTTGTCTTTTCTGCTTCTATGGTGATGTCTTATCCGAGAAATATTGTCGCCAATGACAACAAATATGTGGCACTGCAAAATAATATTTTTATTTCTTTCTCGACTTTTTTTGTGAGACATTTTATTTTTCTTCAATTTTTTGAATGTTTCATAATATTTACTGAAATTCAGGCCCGCAACTTGGGGGAGTGTCTAGGGTGCCTGGACACCCCCATTAAGCTCCGGACACCGCCATAAATTTTTTTTTGAAGTTGCGGCGCTGCTGAAATTTATTTTTATTTTAAAACGTGGCCATTTTTAGAGATATTTTATTCATAAAAAGAAGTTTAAAAACACAAAATTAGTATGCTTTGAAAATTCTGTTCTGCAATATTAAAAAAAAAATTTTATAAAGGTAGCTCACACATTTTATCTGTGTGTTTTTATTGATCAAAAATTAATTACTTGTTAAACTTTACTTCATATCACTAAATTAAAATTACATTTTCAAAATGGTGTTCCTTTGAAAACTAACTTTGAAAGCATTTTTTTCAGAGATGTCAAAATTCAATATTAATTAAAACAAATCCATTAAATGCAATATTTACAAAAAATATTCAGTATTATTATTGCATTTATTAGCTGCATCTTCAAGATTAAAATTTGATTATTGCCAATTGTCTGACTGTATATTTTTAAATTATTATGTCAGAAAAAACAAAGTTACATTAAAATAAATATAAAAAAATTCGAAAAAAAAAACAAATCCAAACATTTCTCCTGCTGAAAACATTTCTTTTTTCGTGAGACGATTTTCTAATTGACATTCGTTTTAATGCTTTCTTTGCAATTTTTTTAACAAAAAAATTTCAGCACTGCATTTCGAAATAAAAGAAAAAACGACGCTTTTACAACGTTTCGTTTTTATGGAAACAGTAGTCGCTTATTTTTCTATTTCAACAACCCCATATGCCTTTTTTCTACCATCTTAAAAGCTATAATTTTATTTTTTCGTAAAACTTATTAAAAATAATTCGAAAAAATCAATGAACTGAATGTGCGTTTGATTTATTATATTTTAATTTTGAATATTTTAGTGAACTTGTATTCGAGCTTTCATTACTCCGAAATATTTTTTCAGTGCTATTTTTGAAAGCCTATTCATTTTTTACAAAAAAAACCATCAATCAAATCCGTTTTAAAATCATTATAGACTTAAATTCACCAAAGCACAAACATTTCTGTGTTTCATTTCTAAGGAAGAAGAAAAAACGACACCTTTTCATTTTTCTCTCTTAACCCAATGAACGATGTAAAAGCAAAAACGCCCTGCAGCTGTGCAATACATTCTACACAAGTCGAAAAAAGCTCAAGGCCGTTTTTATGACACAAATGTTTTTTGAATGTTTGAATACATAAAAGCCAAACTTTGTTTTTAACAGTTCAAAATATTCTATAATTTTATAAAAACGCTTAAAGATTGAAAATGAAATAGCAAACAAAAAAAGAACAACGACAATTTCGTTTTGTGCTCTCAACATTATTTATAAAAATGTAATACGAAAAAGTAAACTTCTTTTTCTTTTTTCAAATGATATGTAAATAAAAAACGAAAAAAGTAAAAAAAAAACAAACTTAATCGTCAAAATTTTTTGTATCCGTTTCATTATTCATTTTGACTTTTAAAAATTTTCATCTTAATAAAGTATGAAAGAAAAAAATTTTTTATTTGATTAATTCTATTGACAAGGGAAGTACTCGAAGTGAGTTTCGGTTTTTGACACCAAAATTGTTTTAAATCAAAGATATGGGTCTAAAAACGAATTTGTGAAAGTATTACGTGCCAATGGCCAGCCAAAAAATTATAATCTCTGTGGGAAAGTTTAAAAGATCAAAGGAATGCCGCCGACAACAATCAGCGGCATCAAAACATCAAAGGAATCCTTTGATCTTTAATTTGAGATTATAATTTTTTGCATGGCCATTGGCACGTAATACTTTCACAAATTCGTTTGCGGCATCATATCTTTAATTCAAAACAATTTTGGTGTCAAAAACCGAAACTCACTTCGAGTACTTCCCTTGTGAGTGTGATTTTCAAATAAATATATCTGTTTATTATTGTACAACCATAAATGTAACTGTAAAATCATTTTTTTTGCCACAGAAATGCGACGCCTTTTTAATAAAAACAAAGATTTTGTAAAATGTTTTAAAACATTCAGAAAAACATAGGTTCCCGAATAATTTTTTTTGCAACAAACACTGATAAACCCTATGTTTGAAAACTTTTGCTAATATAAAATAGTTTGTTTCTTTTCTGCTTTGTTTATTGTTTTTTCTTTTCGTTTTTTTATCTTTTACTTATAAGAAATGTGTAAAACAAAGGGTTTTTTTTTAGTTTATGCCAGGAAGTGTTAATGTTTTCTTTTTCGTTTTTTGAGAAGAAAGAACCAACAGACGGCGTTGAAAAAATGCGATCTTTTTGTGAAAAAAAAAACATAAACCATTTTACATCACTTTTGCGCAGTTTTTTATCTAAAAATAAAAGGAAAAAACACATAAATGCAACTAATTCTGTCGAACACTTGTGCACAGCTTTTGCAGCAATATTTTCTTTTTCGCGAAACTTCTTTTTTGCCATTCTAGAAAATGATCTTTTTGTAAGATACCATTTTGTAATTTCTCGTGTTTTAATATAAGAATTGGTTTTTAAAAGGATTGTAGAATATTAATTTCCTGTGAGATATGTCAGAGTTTTTCAGCGTAGGATATTCCGAAAATTGCGATTTATTTCTTGTAAATCTCTCAAAAGTTAAACCCGACCTTCGCTTGCAAAAGTGATAAGAATCTTGCGAGAGACCGGCACTTGCAAGAAAATTGTAAGAAAATTGCGCGCTGTAATTTTCTTGTAAGAAAAGTGCAAAAAAT
>CABFKP010035686.1:0-15664 GCA_901779475.1 Panagrolaimus davidi
CTACGGCACCACCATTGACACCAGAAACTGATAAAATACAGGTATGTAAATAATAGATGAAAAAAGCGTTTCAGGTTGTTATTAGTTTTTAATAATACAAAAAAATCTAAATTTTTGGTATTATTTGTTTAATTAAAAAATTTTTTGAATTCGAAGTATTTTTTTCAAAACATTATTTTTAAATTTTTTCTCATTATTGAAAAAATAATTGTTTTTTTTTAAAATACATTTCTGATCTACTTTTTATCGTAGCTTATATCTGTTCAAACTGAATTTAAATATATGTTTTTATTAAAAAACTAGAGCTCATTTTTGCTCCCATTTTTGGAACGAAATTTTGTTTAGCACTAAAATTTTCCTCGGAAATACTTCCGCACATCCCTGGTTCCAACTCCACCTCTTGTTCAGTACAGAAATTTAATATAAATTTTCATCTTTTTAGGCTGCAACAGACAAACCCACAACAATTGCTTGGCCCAAAATTAAAACCGAAACAAAAGATATTGGATGGAAAGATACAGCTGCAATTGAATCAGGTATTGAAGAAAGTGGACCTTCAACATCTACAATCTCAACTTCAGTTCAAAATTCTGACACTCCATCTTCTGTAGAAACAGAGCAATCAATAACTCCTAAAAATTCAAGATTTTATCGACCAAACATTTCTTTAAGGGCAAATTCAAAAACTCATCCGTTAAATACAATAAAATTACCAAAAGAAAAGAAAAAGCAAAAAGAAAAGGACATGGAAGAAAATGGCGAAGACCAAGAAAAGTTTTATGCTCAGAAAAAATGTACGATAACTTAAATGCAAATATATACGAAGTAATTTTTTGATCTCAAATGTCTTTTAATAATATTAAAGAAATTTTTATCAAATTTTTGTACTAATAAATCTATGTTATTCATTTTAATTGTTGTTTCTGTGGAACTTAAAAAGGTTTAATAGCTTATACAAAAATAGCACATGACATTAGATTGACAAACATTTTATTACTTCACAAAAGTTGTTTATACGGCAAAAAGCATTTGCCGTTTATTGATTTTTTGGAAGTGCTTAAAATAAAGTTTCTTTTAAATGTCAATCTTTCTTAAAATTTTATTTCCGTTCGTTTTTTTACCTACTGGCGAGTTCTTTTTTAATCTCATAAAATTTCAACATACTGATAACACGTCGGAAAAATGAGCCAGTAAAGTACAAATGAAAGTGATATTTTCTCAATATGTGGCAATCACTTTATTTAATTATCAACGAGTTATTTCATTTAAGAAAATTCTTAATTTATCAGTCAATAATATGGACCCGATTAAATATATCTCTATTTTTGCTTTTGAAATGAATAATAGTTTTCACAAAAACGAACATAGCAATCAGTGTCGCTAATAGGCATATATTTAAGGAAATAAATGCTCTCGAAAAAGTAGAAATTTTTATTAAAAATTTTTTATAGCGAATTTATCCCAAATTTGAGGGAATTTAGAATTCTCAGAAAATTTTACCCTATCTCTCTCTCAAAATTCTCTGTTATCAACGAATTTTTTTAAGAAACTCGCGTGAAAAAACAGGGTGATTCAAAAAATTCCCCGGTTTTCTTTTTGGTAAAGTTATAAAAAAACGGATTTCGGTTTTGTAAATAACAAAAATATAAGTTTTTATGATGTTAATATAAAGTTATTCTGAGAAAAAAAATTTTCGATTTTCACGTACCCCCCCTGTTAAAAATTTTTACAAAAAAGAAGAAAAAAATTTCGAAATTTTTGACAGATGTTTGAAATGTCAAAAAAAGAAAAAAAATTTTAGTCAGGGGGTACGCGAAAATCGGAATTTTTTTTTCTCAGAATTACTTCATACTAACATCATAAAAACATATTTTTGTTATTTACAAAATCGCAATGTGTTTTTTGATAACTTTAACAGTACTAAATTGCCGCCCGAATTAAAAGGGGGGAATTTTCTTGAATCACCCTGTAGTTTTTGATTTTCAACACATTTTTAAGATAAATAAAATTCTTTTTTTTCAGAACTAGAATGGATAATAATAACATTCGTCTTTTTGATTCAAATGATCGTAAATATTTAACATTTTTTGGAAAAATACATGTAACAACAATGACGAAATTTTTATGTATTATGACGTTTTTTATTTCTATTACGAAATCGATTAAAAATTCGTCTGATGAACTTGCCATTGAGATCATTGTTACGGCTGTTATTTTAATTACCCCATTTATTGCAATTCACAAATTCCATCCACGTTTTATGTATCCATTATATATCGCTGTGGTATATTTTAATTAATTTATTTTTAAATCAAATTTTAAACAAATATCCATATTTCAGGTAATAAATATGATATGTGTGTCAGGTGTACTTATTGTCTGTGGCATATTGTTACTAACTGAAGAGAAGAAAGATTTTGTTTTAATGTTGAGTATGCCATTACTTTTTGTCAAATTAATTTTTAATTTTTGGTGTTACAAAATTATTCGACGTTGCAAACATTACATCCACGATATGAAAATTAATCAAGAAAAACATGATTAACATTTGCGATTGTGAACTTTATTTTGTTACAATGTTCTAAAATATAATGAACCCCTTTTAATTTTTCTAACTTATAACTTTAATTGATTTTGTATTTGAAAACATAAATAAAAAACTATTATTTTAGATTATTTTTAGAAAAACCATAGTTGCAGAATTTTATAATTATCAGCTATGAACAAAACGAAACTTACTTTTGGAAGATTTCATTGATATTTCTGATTTTGAAAAATTCTTTTGTTATCAGAAACAATTATGCCAGTGAAAAAAATGCCGGAGGTATTTTTTTCACTGGCTCTTTCAAGATCACGCTTTAAAACACAAAGGATTATTTTGCAAAGCTTGATACTTCAACAGCGTTTAAACCATTTTTGTTTTATAAAAAATAAAAATGATTGAATAAACTATAACAAGAATTTATTTATTTTATCAACATAAAGCTAACAAAACACTTTGTTTTTCCTATAAATAATTGATTCTCATTCCCAATTTTTGCAAATAAACGCCTAATTTAGCGGAATATCAATTTTGCCAAAGAAAAATCTGCAAACTTTTCGATAAAGTTCTCATGATCTTATATGGGAACTTTAAAAATAAAAAAATAAGAAGTACGCACATACCCCCTGAAATATTGATTTTTTATAGCTACAAGTGAAAAGTTTTTTGTCATTAACAAAATCTCATGACCACTAACGAATTTTTTCTAAAAACGATTAATCAATTTCTGCATAAATGGCTTTTCAATGACAAAAAATATCTCATTGTCATTACCGTATAGTAACAATTTTTCATTATCCATAAACTATTTTATTCATTAGCAAAATGGACAGCTCAAAGATCTCGGTTCCAGAAGTTTTGTTGAAAGAATCTCTACCTTCATCTTTTTTAAAGCAATATTATTCTTTTCCATGTCCAATAATAAAATTTATGTTGGAAAATGCTTCTGCAATTAATTATTTCAAACTTTTTCAAACCTGTAAAATTTTACAAAAATTTATTCAAGAAAAATATGGTCCACAAATTGATGTCCTTGAAGCTGGAAATTTCAATAATCATTCTTACTTCTTTTCCATTCATGCTCGAAATAAAGAAATAAAAATCCGTGGATCCAAAGAAACCTATAATGAATTCCCAAAAAATCGTAAATTATGGGTTCGAAAACGGATAATGTTGCATAGCTCACCAAACGATTTAAGCGAAAGATATATTCAAAGATTAAATTTATCAACCTTGAAAGAGATTTATCTTTTTTACACAAGTGTCACATTTGTCAAAAAATTATTAGTGCCATCAATTGAAATTTTGTATGCAGCTGATTGTTGTCCTACACATGGATTTGATATTATTTCTCATACTTTAAAGAATATGCCAAATTTGAAAGTCTTTAGGTAATTATAAATCCATAGAAAACTATTAGTTTAAATATCACTTTTTACAGACTTCCATGGCATCAAAATTTAACAACTTTTGCTGAACTAACTTCTATCAAACGAAGCTGTAAACTAAAAAAAGCAGAAATTTATTTATTTCCTTCTGAATTTGATGAAGAAAATTTGAGAGGATTTATTGTTAAACAAATGGCACCTGGAGCAACATTATATTTATGCTTCAAAAAAGTAATCCCACAAAGAAACAAAAACAAATATCAAAATTTTGCTGATGATTTTAATATGTTTTCTTCTTCTAAAATTATGATTCGTTAACTTTATTCAAATTTTTTGCTTTTTATCTTTCTTCCAAAATTTTTATGCTGCTTTTTGTATTTATTACATGAATGTTATTATTTCCCCCCATTGATTGATTAATAAAATATATAGCTGAATTTCTGCCCATAAAACATTTTCTTTTATGTTTGTTCACGCACACACAAAAAAGCTCTTAAAATATATACCCGTCGTCCTGTTGGAAGACCGCCTACAAGATGGATGGATGACTTTACAAAATATACGAATAAGAAATTTGATGAATTATTATCACTTTGTTTAACTAATTTTTGGTGTTGTAATGTGTCCCCTTTCGTCCTTCGTGACAGATAAAAGGTTTAAAATAAATAAAAATAAATAGATAAAAATAGGGAATTATGTCTACTTTAAAGCCATTTTTTCTTATTTTGACCATTTTTTAAAAATTTTGAACTTAGAATAGATTTTTTTGTCTCGGATTAGGCAAATTTTTTAGGTACACTGAAAAAAAAGAGGGTGAAATTCGCACCTATTAGGTAACTTTATTCAAATTTAAATAAATAAAGTTACCTAATAACTTTATTTATTTATTAGGTAACTTTAAATAAATAAAGTTTATCCGGAAACAATTTCCTGGATTGCTGTTGATGGTCTTCCCTCGAAGGTGCTCGAAGCGGGATTGGAGCTCTAAGAAGGGGCTTTTTCCAGGATAAAAATTCGCCCCTTAAAAGGGTCGAATTTCACCCTTGTGAAGGACAAAATTCACACTTTCGAAGTGCGATAATTACCTTTCATGCTCGTCAAAAAAGCCCTCCATAACCTTTTTTATTCCCTCCCTTCCCCCGATTATTCCCGTTCCCCTCATACACAGGTAATATTAAAATTCAATTTATTTATAAAAAATTGCATTAAAAACTGCAAACAACAACAAAAACAATAAAATTAAAAGAAAAACAAACTATAAAAAGCAGCAAAAACATTTTTGTTGATTATGACATATCATTTTGAAAAGAATCAGCAGCATTTGATGGACCATTTGATGTTGAATCATTACTTTCTTGATCATTTTTTGGAGAATCTAAATAGATAGATATTATTATTAAGTAGAAATAAAAAGTAAAATTAACCTTTTAATTCCATAAGTTGATGTAAAAGTTGTTGTTGTTTAGTTGTAAAAGATTTTGAATAACCCATATCAGCTTCAAAAAATCAAACAAAAGAAAGTACCATTGGATCATATTTAAGATTAAATAACCAAGTAACTTCCATAAAAGATTGCAATGCATCAGCAAATGCTCCATGAACCTAAAAAGTTAAACAAAATTATGTGAATGAAAAATTTTAAAGATTAAAAAGTTACCTTTAGGGGAAGACCATCAACAGCAATCCAGGAAATTGTTTCCGGATAAGTTCCAACTGCCAAAATTGCAGGAGCAGTAACACCAGAATCATTTTTCTTTTTCAAAGCATTATGAACTTCAGAACTGTCCTATAATATAAGCATAATATCATGTTCATCAGGAGAAGTTGCATAAGTGTTTGATGCCATAGGTGTTGCAGCTTCAACTGAAAAATAGCGATAAACTATATTTAAAAAAAATAGAGCTTACTTGAAGTTTTACTAATTCTAACATCGGCAATGACATAATTGCAACCATTTTCAGCTACTTCATCTTCTCCTTCTCCTAATTCAATCATTTTTCCAGCTTTTTGAAATTCGTAAAATTTAAAGTTGATATCCGTTTTTTGAATTTTCCAACGTTGAAGTCCGAATGCTTTTAAATCTTTTAAAGTTTGAACAGCTTCTTTCATAAACCATGAAGTTTTTCGTTCTTCATTTTCATCATTTATAGCATAAAATTTAATTAAAAACATTATTATCTAACGACGAGCGGAAAAAAATAGCGAAAGAAAGAAAATGAGAAAGAAGCTCTTTTGAATGATTTAGCAATCAATAATCAATCATAGAACCGCGAAATAGCAAGAGATAGAACAGAATTTGCAACTTTTGTTGAATAAATTAGTCGATAATCTCCACTATCAAGGCTAAAAATATTAACCCAACGATCCAATCCACCAGTAATAAGTCGTGTTCCATTTGTTGCAAATGCTACCGAAGTTACCTAAAAAATAACTTGTTTAAAAAGCCATTTAAAAGTTAAATTAAACCTACAGTTTTATGATGATGTGCTAATGCATGAACAAATCTTCCGCCGCAGCTTAAATCCCAAATTTTAACAACAAGACCACCAGCAGAAATTAAAAATTTATCATTTGATGATACAATTATTTTCTCTACGGGGCACCATGATCAATAATATAGGCTACGGTAGGCGGCGAAGCTCTCATATCCAACATTTTAATTCAATACGCACCTAAAAGCAAAAAGTTAATAATTAAATAAATAAAATCCTTAAATTACCAGTAATAAAATAATTATCATTTAGTTCCATAAATTGTCCAGTTCCAATACTATCATCATGAGCTTTTTCAATTTGCCATAGAGAACCTTGTGTTCGAGGGTCAGTTAAATCATAAAAAGCCATTGAACCATCATTTGCCATTGTTAAAATACTGTAAGCATCTTTTGCGAACGCAACAGCATTTACAGGAACTTGATGAGCACGAAATTATTGAATAGATTTTTGAGATGTACCAGAAATTTTGCTTACATCATAACATTGTGTAAACCTTCATGTGTTCCAACACCCAGTACGCCACCATTTTTTCGAAAAGCTGCACCATGAACAAGAGATTTAAATCGTGTAAACATTGAAATCGCTTCACATTGTACTGTATCAAATACTCTCAACTACAAAAATCATAAATAAATATAGTATACCAGCTATTAAATATCATACCCTCATACTACGTGTTGAAGCAAGAAAAAATAATAATAGAAAATATAGTTCATTTGGTGAAAATGCTAACGATCAAACATTTCCAGGTTCTTGAAATACAGATAATTCTTGCATTCTTTCCCAATATACAAAATCATCAGTCAACCGATTTCCAACTTGAGTTTCCGCCTTTGGTTTCATAGGTTTAACGCCTGGCATCTTTGCTAAAAATGAATAAATAAAAAAGAGATAATTTCAACGAAATAAAACGTTAAATGAATCCAAAAAAACGTCATAAAACTAACATTAAAGTTTTATTTTATCAAAATCAACAAAAAAATAATAACAAAAATGAAAGGAGATTATCCCATTCCAAGAAGAGCTGATGCTTGTTCTTCGGCATTTAAATTGCTTTGCTTTTTAGGCTTTTACAGTAGCACTACCATTATAAACAATATGTCCAAGATTTGTACCACTTTCATAAACAGAATGTCCAAGGCCTTTTAATCTATCACCACCATGAGCAAATCGACCATCATGAGAGAATATAGACTTCGAATCATCTAAAATTTTCTGATATAAAAACGATATAAACCCTTCCAAATACTAACCGTTTGAAGATCCAAAAACCACCACAAAAAAACAAATGCAACAATCCCAAAAGCCACATCCAGGTGAATTTTTTTCTTTCTTCTTCAAGTTGTTCTCTTCTTCGACAAGCCATAATTCCATGTTCTTCATGAGTATATAGTTGTCCAGATGCAATATAATAAATCTTTCCTGCACAGCTTTGAAGAAATAAGATAATGTGCATTTTTATTTGCATGTGGAGTTCGATGAGCAGTTGAACGTCTTGGTGGAGAAACACTTTGAGAAGACAAACTAAAACACAAAGAGATTATTTGAAGCTAAAAAAAGGTAAACAAAGTTTTTTGGATAATTTCCAGAAGACGAAGCATAAGCTGCAGAATCATATGCTTGCTTTCTCAATGAACTTCGTATATGTCGTACTGTATGATGTTCTTCATGATGGCCATATTCATCTTCATCCGATTTAGCTTCCTCAATTCTTACATCTGATTCAGATTCATATCTAAAAACTCTCCAAAAAAAATTTTTTACAGCCATTGATCCATTTGTATAATGAACATCTTGAATCCCATGAAAAAAGATAACAAAAACATCTTTAAAAGAATTTGCAACAAATTCAGCAAAAGTTTTTTTTAAATAAATAAAAAAGAAACAATTAATTTTAAAAATTTTTAAGTACTTTAAATTAAAGTCTTTAATGATAAAAAAAAGTTTTGGAAAAAGCACCTACAAAAAAGGTGGTTTTAAAAAAAACACACCTTCAAAAAAGGTGGTTTTTTATGACCTTTTGCCAACGCGCGTTTTTAACACTAAAAAAGGTCAAAAAAAGCGCGTTCTACATGAGGGCTTTTTAGAAAAAAAATCCATTTTTTTCAGTGTATATAGTAAAACGAGTTCGTAGATCACGAACATAGGAGAATCGGGGGTAAGTATACTAAGCCCGTAGACAGGGGGGGGCCAGGAGGGCACGTGCCCCCCCGAAATTGATGAATTTCTTTTGATGTTTTGCCGCTTCGTGTTGGCGGCGGCAAAAGATCAAAGGGGTGCCACCAGATGTTTTGCCGCTTCGTGTTGGCGGCGGCAAAAGATCAAAGGGGTGCCCCCCCCCAAAATGGTGGTGCACCCCCCGAAATTTTTTGTCTGGCGACGGCCTTGAGTAAACTTAGGGGTACGACCGACCGTCCGTTAAGCGGTCGGTTATTAAAATTGTGTATGGCAAAAAAAGAAAAAAATTTTCAATTTAAATATGAATTTTTTTTGACTATTATTATTATTAAATTTTTCATGTTGAAAAATTCTGTCATATAAAAATTACTGAAAAAACTTTGCATTCTTTTTTATTAAAATTTCTGTATCATGGAAAAAAATTTCATTCAGCAAATCAGGATTAATTAAAAGGATTAGTTATAAAAATGCCAAAGCGTCGTTCCCACCGTTTTTGGCTTTCGATATCTTTCACAAAGTTTTCAACAGGATCATCAGAGTGAATGATATCCTTCTTTTTAAAAAAAATTGAATTGAATCATTTACGAATACTTGATTTTTGTTTTCTATTACTTACAGTAATTTTTGAATTCAAGTAAAAATAAATCACTTTTTTTGTTACATTAACGTAAACATTCCAATAACATTTAATTTTTCCGAAAATTTCAAATGTAACGACTTTTCAAAAAAAAATTACCATTTATGTGGCTGAACCACGCTTATTTCAAATGTTAAACTTTCAGCAATTTACTTAAATGATTTTATTTATGCTTTACATTTTGAAATTTATGGAGGTGGTACCCAAATTGCAACAATTTGTAGTCAGTTTTAAAAATTGCTTATGTTTACTCTTTTGTTGAATAAAGTACCTACTTATTTCCTCACATAAATATTGAAAATAAAATAAAGTGGCACATAAAATTTTTATTTTTCTAAGACATTTTTAAAATATCTTATAATTTAATTTACTTTATAAGTTATAAAGTCATAATTAAGATAAAGGTGAAAAATCAACAATTTTATTTTTATTGCCAAAAAATTATTATTTATTGAATGTTTCATCACTTTTTCGAAAAAGCTATTTTGGTTTTTATTTTCGTACACATATTTTATTTACTAAAAAATTACGTTCCTTTTTTGTTTAATGGGGACAAGAGTAGAATTGACTAATACATAATCGTTTTATGATAATTTGTGAAAATGTTAAAATAATTTTAAATAACAATAAAATTTATTTATATAAAATAATTCGGTGAACAAACCAACTAAAATTTGTTTTCAATATAAAAATGATAATCACACATTTGGGAAATAAAATCTCATCAAAAAAATTTGAGACTTTTTTGCTTTTGGCAAAATTTCGATTGTGACAACTGAAAAAATTTTGAAACTTTTTGATTAAATTATGTTTTCCTCAATTATAAAAATTTTTTGGATTATCATGTTTTATCACCTAAAAAATAAAATAAGTTTCTTCTCAAGTTTAACAAGGGAACCGTCAGACATGATTATGGCATTTTTAAAAAAAAAGTATTTTATCGTATTCCCCATATATTCAAACCAGTGTTTTCCCGAATTTGATTCCGATCCTCGGTTCCGATTCCGATTCTTTATAAGGGGAATCGGAATCGATATAAAAAGAATCGATTCCAAAATTAAATTAAATATAAAAAATTTCAGAATCCTAAAGCAAAAAAAAAATTATTTTTAAAATCCCCATACTTTTTGGAGTCAAAAGAAAGTGTTTTTGGAGCAAAAAAAAAGTTGGAGTCAAAAAAAATGTTTTAAAAAATGAACTTTTTTTTGGAGTCAATTTTATTCAATAACGGGAATCGGAATCGCAAAGAATCGGAATCGAGGAATCGACAAAACGAAAGACTCGGAATCCGAATCTGAATCGAAAAAAAGTGGAATCGGGAAAACACTGATTCAAACCTATTCCTGCAAATTTTCAGCGGCCCGTGGGCACTTTTCTATTTTTCGTATATACTAAATATAGAGTTCGTCGCCTGCTACTTGAAATTTCGTATTTAAATTTTTAAGGTTTTTTTGGACTTTTAGCGTTGTAAATAGTCCCGAATGCTTTAAAATGCTTATTGGAATGTTTTCCAGACCAAAAAAGAGATCTGTCTTAAAAAATTTAAATATTAATTTTTAAGTAGCGGACGGTCAACTCGATATGTAGTATATATGAAAAATAGAAAAGTACCCATGGGCCGCTTAAAATTTGCAGGGATAGGTTTGAATATATGTGAATACGATGAAATACTTATTTTTTAAAAATACCATAATCATGTCTGACGGTTCCTTTGTAAGTTTACATAAATCAAAATAATTTTTTTCTATATTTAAAAATTTTCATTTAAAGGCTTATTAATACATGGACCAGGATGATCGCTTTTAACAATTCGAAAGCTTTTGACCGTCCATACAAACATTCCTTCTTTATTATTTCGTTCATTTGCTTCTTTCCAAAGTAAACTTATAAGTTTAAGTTCAGTCGATGAATAATCTTGTCGAACGACAATTGCTCGATAACGTTCTGCAGATTTTTGAATTTCTGTTGCAGCTTGAAGTACCCTGATTGCAGTTTCCCGTGAATCAAATTTCATTACCATCATTGCATGATGTTTTCCATGCCAATGAAATTGGTTTACTGGTGTAAAAGATGTAATTCTATTAAATTCACAATAATCTATCACCTCATTGATAAATGAATCAATCGTATCTCCACATAATTGTTTAAAATTTACAACAACATTTTTTTGTCGTTCTGGTTTATTTTGTGCCTCAATAACTGCCCTTCTAATATGTCGTATTTCGACAGGGACTGGTCGGAATAAATTTTCAATTAAATCTTCTTTAATCTTTAATTCAGCTTTTAAACGAAATATTTCATTTTCCGCTAAATTTAGTCGTTGTTGAATATCTAGGGTTTCCAATGGATTATTGAAATCTTGATCAGAAATTTCTTTTTCAGTAAAATTCAATCCTTCTTTAATATTTTTCTTTTTCTTTGGATTAATAAAATCTTGATCATTCAATTTCAATTGTTTTTCTTGAAAATCCAATTTTTCGATTTCTTCAAAAAATTCTTCATCAATTTCAGGTAAATCGTTAGACGACATACTTTTTCATGGAATAAAAATAATGAAGAATACAAAACCGAGAGGCAGCAACCTTTCGTTTTCACATATACTGCAGCAAAAAGTATTAAATCATTACACTCCCTGTTTAATGTTTCACAATTTAAAAGTCATTTTATTGATTGACAAAAAAGTTTCAATATTTGTAGTTAAATATTCTAATTTTTTGCTTTTTTGTTTTAAAAATGACACAAAAGCTGTTCAAAAGGATGTTTTTATAATCTTTATTGAATATTCAATAAAGGATTAAAAAACTTTTTTTTAAAAAAAGGAACAAAATTTATGCAAAGCGGTATCACTGATTTTACAAATTCACCGACATTGATAAATTTATCACTGACAGTGACGAAGGAAAATCTAAAGTCTAAACTTTTTCATGTTTAACTGCATTCAACACTTTGTTCAATAATTTCATGTATCAGGTGATTTTTTTTTTGTTTTTTATGAAATCTTTTTTCTTTCTCGCATTTTTACTTTTACTTTTTTTAATTTATCGTGAACTTTCATTTACACCTTAAACATTTTTCAAAACATTGTTATTTTTCATATTCAATTTTTTTTATGTTTTTGTAAAGAAATTCATTTAACATTTTATTCACATTTTTTTGCATCATAACTGTTTTTATTACAAACAAAATAGTAATAAAATAATGAAAAGAAAAAGTTACAATACTTTAGCAAAAAATAATTCAAGCTTTTTATTAAAATATCGATATCTTCGTAAAACCGGTTTGTTTCTTTTAAATGTTTCAAATATGTAAGAACTAATGGTAATCGAACCGTTTCTCATCGGGATTTCAAAATCATTGGATACTTCAACTTTTAATAAACCATTTTTGTATTATCACAAATAAATAAAATATTGAAAAAACGAATTTAAAAAATAAAAATAATGGAATAAACTCTAACTAAAATTTATTAATTTTATCAAATATAATTCTAAAAAAACATTTTGTTTTTCCTATAAATAATTGATTCTCATGCCCCATTTTTGCCCAAAGAATGCATAATTTATTAAAATGGAACGGTGATTTCGTTAATTACCATATTTTAAAAACCAAAATCGATAAAAAATTATTGAAAATATATTTTTCAGATCTTTTTTGCCATAAGTTATATTAATGCAGTCATTAGGAAGTACGCACATACCCCCTGAAATATTGATTCTTATATAACTACAAGCGAAAAGTTTTTTTGTTATTAACAAAATCTCATGCCCACTAACGATTTTTTTTTCTAAAAATCGTTAATCAATTTCTGCATAAAAACATTAAAATAGTTTATGGCATTTCAATAACAAAAAATATCTCTTTAGTCTCTGCCAAATAGTAACAATTTTTCATTATCGAAAAATTATTATATTTATTTAAAGATGGATAGCTCAAAGTTCCCGGTTCCCGAAGTTTTGTTGAAAGAATCTTCACCTTTAACTTTTACGAAGCAATATTATTCTCTTCCATCTCCAATAATAAAATATATGTTAGAAAATGCGTCTGCAATAAATTATTTTAAACTTTTTCAAACCTGTAAAATTTTACAAAAATTTATTCAAGAAAAATATGGTCCACAAATTGATGTCCTTGAAGTTGGAAATTTCAATCATGATTCATACTTTTTTACCATTCATGCTCGAAATAAAGAAATAAAAATTCGTGGATCTTCAGAAATTTATAATAAATTTCCAAAAAATCAAAAATTATGGCTACGAAAACGGCTAATGTTTAAAAATTTGTCCAAAAAAGTTACTTCTACTTACTTCGAAAAATTAAATTTTTCAACTGTCAAAGAAGTTTATCTCCTTTATACAAATATCTCTATTGAAGATTATAAAAAATTATTAGTTACCTCAATTGAAGTTATATACTTTTATCGTATGGCTGCTGCTGAAGGATTTGATATAATTTCCTATACTTTAAAGCATTTACCAAATTTGAAATCTTTCACGTTAGTTTAGAATTGATTTTACATTAATCTCAAAAGTTATTTTTTAAGACTTCCATGGAATCCAAATTTAACAACTTTTGATGAATTAACTGCTATCAAACGAAGCTGTAAACTAAAAAAAGCTGAAATTTATTTGTTCGATGCTGATTTTGATAAAAAGAATTTGAGCGAATTTATTCCTGAACATATGGCACCTGAAGCAACATTATGCTTACGCTTTGCATATGGTGTTCCAAAAACTGTTAAACAGAAATATCAAAATTTTGCCAATGAATTTAATAAGATTTCAAATAAAGTCATATTAAAGTCTGCCAGAATTTTCTTCGAATGAATTCCCCGAAAAAAGCTTGATTTTACTATATCATTTTTATGTATTACTTTTATCGTATTCTTTTTTGTTTTATTTTTTATTTAATAAATATTTAACGATGCAAATATCGAGAAAATTACTTAAAATAATTCATGCATTCTTAAGATCTTGGTTTACGGATTACGTTGTTTAAAATGTTTAAAATTTTGCAAAATAATAAAACAAAATTTTTTTATTGCAGTTTTTGGAAAATAAGTGTTGAAGAATGGATCAATAGCCGAGTTCCATCTCCCATAACATTTATGGTGGAATATTCTTGGAGTACAAATAGACGGCTTTAGCCAAATCTAACCCCAAAAATATATAAAATCCCAACAAAGAAACTTACCAAAACAATAGATCAGCCCTCCAGCAACTTCCAACCACCTGGATAAACACGATAAAAAGTACTAAACAACAACTTTTATAAAATAATTAAATAAAACCAGCACCAAAAACAACAGCCCATTTTCAACGACTGAACTCAAAAAAAAGAAAACAACAAACACAAAATAAATAATTGGTTGAAACACATTTTGCCAAATAATGGCTCTTATAATAAATGTGCTAAATCTCAAAACACATAACTCGCCCCTTCCCCCTCAGACTAGCGTCCCCGATAATTTGCACGACCATAATATGGAATATCTTGTAAAATCAAATGACGCGAAATTTGTATATTTAATAAAACTCTATTTTTTACAAAAAATGTATAAAATATTTAAATTTTGTTAAATGAAATGGCTGTAAAAAGTTTGTTTGTTTTTTTCAATTTTTGTTGATTAAAAAGTGTGCCTTTTTTCATGAATTGTCGCTTTTTGAGCGGTTAAAAAAAACTTTGCAATCAATATTTTGAACAACACAAATGTCGCAATGTTCGAAGAAATTACTTCTTTATTTTTTTTCTAGAAGTGTCTATGTGTCTATTTCTTACAAAAAAATTATTGTTTTATTAATTTTTTTTTGCTTTCGTTTTTAATTGCACTATTTGTATATTTGAGTTGGTAATAAAATCCAAATTCAATGTGATGAAAATTGCATATTAACAGTTTGTTATTTGTAATTTTTAATAAAAATGTTGATTAAAATGCATAAAATATTCAAAAAATATTGAGTCTTTTTTTCGAAGACAAACTAATTCGTTTTTTATTGAGAACTAACTGCATAGACAAAATTTTTTTTTAGAAAATGTATTAATTTACTGAGGAGAATTATTGATTCTTTTGAGCTTTTAAATGGTATTCCATTGCTTTCTCATGAGAATATTGATATTTTATAAAAAAAAAGAGGCCAATTAGTTTTCTTATAAATTATTCCATCTTGAATAAGCCTAAAAACAAATCGTCGATTACCAAATAATTATCTATAAAATAACCTAATACTTTTATTTGTCTTGATATTTTAGTTTTTATAAAGTCTTTATTATTTATATTTTTCAAGAAAATGGATTCATCAAAACCGCCTTCCGTCGAAGTTCAACTTCAAAAATCTCCAATTACAACAGCTTTTTTAAAGCAATATTATTCCCTTCCATCTCCAATAATAAAATATATGTTAGAAAATGCTTCTGCAATTAATTATTT
>CABFKP010035695.1:0-15652 GCA_901779475.1 Panagrolaimus davidi
TTTAAAAGTCAAATTATTGAAATCGGTTTAGAAATGGTGAAATGGCATCAAATCAAAATGTAGCTTTTGTAAAATAAAAAATTCATTGATTACCATTGAAATTTTATTTGTTAAAAAACAAATTGGGTAAAGTAAAAAACCATAAATTTTTATTTTTTGGAACCATTCACGAAAATAAATTCATCACAATTGTTCTAATTCGCTTCGTCATTAAAAAACGCAATAAATGCCAAACATTGTTGTTTTATTATAAGTTCTGGCATTATAAAAAAAAATATTTATTTTTAACGCAATCGAAAAAAACGTTCTTTTGGTGGTTTTGTCATTTTTCAAATAACGAAATTTTACGTTTTTTCGCTATTTCATCATTTTCTGACATTTCTTTTATTTATGATGAAAGAAAATGGAGCACAAATGTTAGAATTTTTTATGTTTCTAAAAATCAAAAAGTTGCAAAATTGTTTCATCTTCGACTTCATGTCTATACGAAACGTAAAGATACAAAAAATCTCCCGTTTTTAAAAAATAACAAAAAACATTTGTGCATTCTTTTGCTTGCATTTTCGTTTCTGTAGTTTTCGTGCTTTTTGAATATTTTATTTTTATTTTTAGATATTTAATTAAAAAGTTATCTTTTTTGACAAATAAGATTGTGTTTACGTTCGAAAGAATTTAAAATTTCAGACGAAACTCAAATATTTTTGCTATCATGCATTATTAAAAAATTAACTGAAATAAATATTTACATTAAAGATTTGGTTGAAAATACTATTTGCATTTTTTAAATTGGCACACCCAAAGTAAATTTAGAGCAGAAATATTGAAATGCATTTTATAAAAACTGTGAACAAAGATTTATAATTAATTATGTATTGCAAGAATATCATTTTTTAGTTATCATAATTATTGTTTTTTTCAATTCATAGTGTTTGAATACTTGAAAGCTAGTTTTCATATGTGCTTTCATGATTTTAAAAAGACAAATGTTCCTTTCGAAATTTTTTAAACAAAAAAAAATTAAATATTCAAATTTCTATCATATTTTTTGCCACATAGTTCACGTGTTAAATGCGATGGCTTTTAAGCAAAAATGTTGCTTAAGAAACAGCATTCGTTGTAGAAAGACGATTTTTTACTTGTGTCAAACGTATTTCGTTTCAACATTTAAAATACTTTTGACATTTCAATAAAACTAACGACGAATGTGTAGAACCATTTCTTTCTTTCCACTTTTCATAATTTTGAGACAAATATGTTTCGAAACATTTCTTGCTTTTTTGTATTATAATCGAAAAATATTTTTTTGTTGTCAAAAGACGTGAATCAAATTTGTAATGGGAAAAAAATAACTTTGCCTTTATAGTTATTTTTTAAATTAGTTTTTGAATATTTTGTTTGATATCATTTATTCAAAGTTTAAAAAAGAAAGAAAAAGCCAGTCAAACATAAAATTTGCATTTATAAATCATAATAAACAAGATTTTGGAAGTGATTTTAGAAGTGATCAATAATAATAAAACTATGTTTTAAAATTTACATTTATTCCGGTCGTTTTTAGAAAACTAACACTTAGCAATGGATTGGAGAGTAACAAAAAGCATGCAAAAAAGGAATGACGTTTTGTCTGATTAAATTAATGATATGTTTTATGCCTCTATTTTGAAATATAAATCACTTTTAAGGTATTCAAAAAAATTATGATTTAAGATTTTTTAAAGGAATATTTTTATGAAGATATCCAAAAAAATATGTTTTTTACTAAAGATCATAAATCGACGAATGTTGCGAAGCGTTTTTTGTTGAAACAAATTAAAAACAAAATACAGAGTCGAACGATTTCTTAAAGATCAAACATCTAAAGAAACTGAAACGAGCGTTTTTTTTGTTTTTTAATATTTTGTTTTAATATTTCAAATTTTATGTTTATGCTTTGTTTTAAATAATGAACAATTTTTTTAAATACCCACTGGGAAAAAAATACAAATCATGTTTTTAAAGAACAACAACTCCTGCTTTACCTAAAGACATTATTTATTGTTTAAATTATAAGAATTCTCCGAGATTATTTAAAAAGACTAAAATGTCAAATGTTTTTTTACAAATTTGTATTCAACAAATTAATGGAAATTTTTTAAACAATACTTAAGTATTTTCATCATCGACTGCCTTACAAAGTTTTTTAAATCCGAGATTACTTCATTTTTATCACTGCTTTTTGTGATAAAATTTATAACCAACAAAAAATTATATCTGTGTAAAAAAAGAATTTTTTATAACTCAAAATATTTTATCTGAAGCCATTGTTGAACAATGTAATTACAACTGCTGCTTTACTTTTAAAAAATCTCAAAAACATCGGATTATCAGAGATAATCAAATTATATAACATGTTTTGAAAGAGTGTCTATATAAATTTTAGCATCTTTTTCTAGATTTTCAAAAAATTAAAATTTGTCTTGTCTCTGACTTTTTTGTGCTTTGTAAAATAAAATATGAAATGGAAGAAAATTATGCAATTCTTAAAAAGAAGATTTTTTGCGCTGATTTGCTTCTTTTTTAACCAGATAAGCCTGAACCACAAATTTTGAAATTTAATTTATCCATAAAAAAGTAAACAAAAAGTGTAATTTCTTTTGGTGTATAACATTCCTGTTTTTACACTATAAGCTTCTTGATTATCATAGAGTATATGTAATTCATTTAGAAAAAAAAATTTCACTTAAATCTCACAATTTTTTAAAACATTACACTAGCCGATAAAACAAAAAAAAGCGTCATCGTTGAAAAAGTTTGATTTTTCAATTTTTTTTGGCAAAAATTTTTTAGTCAATATTAAACGTTTGATCCAAAAAAGCAACACAAAGAAATGTTATCATCATCAAAAAAAGAATAATTACACAATCATTTATTTTAATAATCAATTAAATTTGATAAATAAGTTAAAAATACCGGTGCTACAAAATAAATGAGTAAACCATTATGTATACGGAATTATTAAAAGTGGTGGTTTTGTAATGCATTTACATTCAAATTTTAATTTTGATAAAAAAGTTTCAGAAGGGGCTTTTGCAGCAGCTTGTTTAAATAATTGATTGAAAAAATGAAAAAATATATACAAAATGTTTTTTTTTCTTTTAATTCAAATAACAGATGGAATAAATCTGGCTTTTTTATTTTAACAAAAAATAAAACTTATATTTGACATTTTACAAAGAGGCACACCTGCGCGCAGTTGGTAGCTTTTTTCGTTATTCGGAGATACTCAGATGAGAAACGCAAAAACTATATTTAATTTTACGAAATAAAAATTTTTATTCGCTATTTTGAAATCTTTTTAGCTTTGGACACATTTATGGAAAATTACAGTTTCTTTCATTTATCATTTTTACGATGATAGTTCAATGTTTTGAATATTTTATTCATATATGTTAATTTTAGTTTTGAATAAAAAAAATTATCTAATATTTTGTCCATGTTCTTTCATAAGCAATGTTTAGTTATTATTTGTTGATGCAAAGAAACAGAAAATAAAATATTCAAAACTCCGTTTCTTTTTTTAAATTTATTTGAAACATCGACAGCTGCAATGTTATTTTGAAAAAAAAAATGATGAAAAGTCTGCTTAAAAAACGCTGACATTTTTATTTAGATCAAAAATTTCATCATCTTTTTACGTTTGACATTTTAGAAGTGCAATATTTTTCTTTCTCTATTTCAGCATTCTATAAAAAAAGAAAAAAGAATTTCTGCAATGAGGAATGATTTTGTTTGAATATTTCATAAAGTGACATTTAATTTAATAAGAGATTATAGAAATGGATTATTAATTTAAGCAATACTAATCAAATATCACTACATTTTGATAAACGTAAAGGACTTTTATCAAAATGATCCACTTGTTTTCCAACATTAATTATTTTAATGTTTAATTCATTTTATCATTCACGGAAAATTTGTGTTCAAAAATAAAAATATAAAAAAATGTAAAAATTTTTCCACAAATAAATTGATACAAAAATGGAAGAAATATTGCATGAAACATGAAAGCTGTATTCTTGGAAGTTATTACATATTAGATGAAATTTTCATTGAAAATGGATTCATTTTTAATAAAAATTATAAAATTGAAGTAATCTTTATTCTTTCTTTTGTATTATACGTGGAATATAAATTTTTCTTGAACTGTTAAATTCAAAAAAAAAAACATTTAACTTGTATTTTCAAGTTCATTTGATAAAAGTTATTTTGTTTAATCAAATTCTGACAACAATTTAGCAAATATTTATGATAAATCAAAACAAAATCTAATTTTAATTATTGACCATACCACAAGACTATCACCAATTTCATAATTAACTATTCATTTCAAAAACGTGATTTATATTTTTTTTCCCACAAAATTTAAATTTTTTACTTTATTTTAAAAATTCAAATATTGAAATAACTATCTTTTAACAAATAAAAATCCTTACTTTGATTTGTAATTATTTGCTTTCAAAAAATGGTTCGGAAAATGACGATGAAACTAGCACCTTGGGCTTTTATTGGACAAAAAACATCATATTATATTGAAAACGAATAAAAATTGCTTTGTCGCCAGACATCTTGTTTTTTTTTGACGGAGGTAAGATTGATAGAAAAATATTTGTCTGGAAGCAAAAATTCTAATGGAAAAAAATTGCTGATATTAGTCGTTTTTTATAAATATAAATGGTTATTTGCTTTTCTTTGACATTTAAAAGTTTAAGTCACCTAAAAAATAAATAAGTGAATTTGTAATCGGCGTAAAAGTCGTCGGCGCAAATGTCGCGGCGCAATTGTCTTCTGCGCAAATGTCTGGGAGCCTATTATTATTTATGATTATTATTGAAGATGCAGATGGTGAAGATGATGCTGAATTATTAATTTGAATATTAGTCTAAAATATATTTCTTAAATCAGCATTTACTTTTTGTTTTTAGGATTTTCTAAACAAAACAAATTATGAAATATTCCCAAATTTGATTTTTATTACTTTTGTCACAGATGTTTAAAACAAAAAGTTAAATAATTTATGAAAAAATAGATTTTTTCTCTTATAACAAAAAATTCGACAAGTATTTCATCATTCTTATGACATTTGAAAAAGGGGGCGACAAATTTTGCATCCTTTTTTCCATTTTTCGTAAAGGAAACAGCGAAAATTCAGTTTGAAAAGGTGTTTTTTGAATACTTTTTGATGGATTACATTTTTACAATAAAACATTGATTTAGGATGAGTTAAAAAAAGGTTTTTAAAACAATTTGATCATAATTCCGAAAATGATGAAGACATTAATTATAAAATAATGTTTTTTTTTAATTACAAAAAATATTAAGCATTTTTGGCTTTTAAAGGAACAAATTACAAAAAAATCGAAGGATGCTGTTTCAGATAAATATCAGGAAAATGATAAAAAAGAAAAGGATCAGTAAATGAAATCCTAATTTTGTTTTAACAGAGAATGCTTTTGTCCGTTTTGAAACAATTATAAATTAAAAAAATGTGTTTGTAGCTTTAATTTTTAGATGGTTTTCTTTCTTTCAATTTAGTAAAACGAAACATTTTACATTCATTTTAAACTCCAAAAAAAAGTAAACACTTGAATCTCTTTTTACTTTTTGACGATTCTAAGCAGATTTTCAAAAGAAATAAACAAATCTGTTGTAATATTACTTTTTCTTTATGATAGTTAATATTTATTGCTGAGTTATCAAATCGGGTAATGTATTACTTTGTTTAAAATTATTGTTGATTGAGTTAATTATATATTTCGATAGTATTTTAAAACTTCCAGGGAAAAGAAAATAAAATATTCAAAAACCCATTTTTCTTTTAAAAAAACTTTCTAAATTTGATTAAAATAAACACATTGATATTTAATATTTTGTGCAGCAGAAAAATGAAGACAAAAATTTTTGTAAGAAACAAAAAACATTTGTACATTTTTATATTGCTTTCGTTTTTTTCAATTTTTTTTTGTAAGAAAACATATGTACATTATTCATATAACAATATGTTCATTAAAACGAATTTTACAAATATCGAAAACTCCAATAATTTGTGTTTCTAATGAACGTTATTAAATAAACAATTTAAATACATTTTACCGTGAAATAATTATTCCAAAAAATTGCATTTGACACTGTCACTTTTTTTAAAAGCCATAAGCTATAATACTTAATTAATGTATAAAACTAAAAAAAAAGGAATTTCCTTTTAAAGCTGAAATTTGCAACAACGTTTCATCATAGTTTTTTCTTCTACATACGATATTTCGAAAGAATAGCGACAGACACGTACCTTTTTTCATAAAAAGCAGCAATTTTAAAAAACCTTTTTAGATGATTTTTGAATCTTTTTGTTTTTTCATTGTTATTAAAGAAGAAAACCAAACTCAATGAATAGATAAAACTGTTAGGGATAAAGTTGCTGCTTTTCATTTTTATCATTAATAATGATTCGTTAATTTTTACAGCATCAAAAAATACTGCAAATAATTAATTTTTCAATTTTTTGATGTTTTTAATTTGACATTTTAAAGAAATAAACAAATGTATCGGAACATTTCTTATCATTTATGATAATTAATGGACATAACACAGCTTTTACATAAAGATTTGCAAATCTTTTATGTTTGTTTTATATAATCATTATTATAGAAATTAAAAATATAAAATAAAATATCTTTTAACTTTTTTTCGTCTTGAAAAATATTTCCCATAAAAAGAAAAAAAGCTGGGGAGAGTTTTTTAAATCGTCGACATTTTCGTTATGCACATAATTTCATCACTTTTTTAAGTTAACCTTTATTTCTTCATTTCTAATTATTTTTTTCTGCTGAAAAAGAAATAAAAAAAAGAGCTTTTAGTAATGCCCATAAAATGATGTTTGAATATTTTATAAAACAACACTAAATTTTAAATAAGAAGTATTTCCAAAAAATCACAAAGTTATTTAGAAATACAGTTTTTTTCCAAAGATGAATCAATTAAAAGCACATTATTGATGATAATTTGTGATTTATTTTGTCAATCGTTAAAATTTTTGAAGAATAAAATAAAGAGACAAAAACAAAGAAATGCTGTGTATTATATCTCTTATGCTCTGTAACAGCTTTCATTATGTGTAATTTTAAGGAATATTTTTTAAAATATTATTTGTTTGCAAATAATATAAATAAAAGGGATAACAAACTTTACACTGTATTAATACTATTATTGTCTATAATTATTACTGCATAACTCATTCTACCAGAGTAATGCAATGTATTAATGTAAATATTATTTTAAAACAATTTTCAAAATTTTTTTGTAGTTTTTGATATTTTGACAATAAAATATTTCATAATCTCACTTGGACTACTTTCGTCTCAAATATTAAAAATAAAATGTCGATAGAAAAAAGCTTCCGTAAAAGTCAAATAAATTCATATAAATAAAGAAAAAGATTTTCACGGACAACAAATTTTATACCAATTATTTCGTCATCTTTTTTATTCTGTTGACATTTTAAAAGCGCCGCGATGGACTTGTATCCTTTTTCTTTTCTTTTTGCAAAGAGAAAAAGAATCAATTTTAAAAATTTTGTTTGCATTTATTATATTTTTTTGAATATTTTTGTTTCATTACTTTTTAGCAAAATAGATTGGAATATTTTTTTAAGAAATGTGTAAAAAGGCAGTGATTACTTTTTGCAGAATGAAATAAACAACATTCTTCCAACGATTGTTCAATAATTAAAAAATTAAGTTTACTTTTGCAATCACAGGAAATATCAAACTTTCTTTGATGTTTTACAAAGCAAATCGCTTAAAATTAAAGAATAATGTTTCAGATAAATGTTTGAAAAGTGAATAAAAACAGGTTCATAAAAAAGAAATCACAATCTTAACTTGTTTCTTTAGCAGAACTAAAAATTCCTTTTTATTATTACCTTTTCAAAGTTTGTAACTTTAAAAAAAAAAATTTTAGCAACCGCTAAAAAAATTGCACAATAAAATTTTTTATTATAAAATTTCAACAACAAACAACCGAAGTTTGCGATAAATTAATGGCAAAGTGTTGCGAGTGCCATTAGCCTCATTTTGCTTGCAATTTTTTGGTAAATTTTTTTATCGTCAAAAAAGTTGGAGAAATCTTATCTTTCTTTTTTTTAATTTTTGTTTTTTTGAGGATTTGCTTTCTTTTGCATTCGTATACTTCTTGTTTCTCACATTTTGCTGCAATTTTTTTTATTAAAGCATAAAGCTTTAATACGCGTCTATGAACCTCTTTTTTGTGATTTGTTTATTCATTGAAATACGCGTGAATAATAACTTATAAAACGTTTTTATTTTTTAACTTTGTTTAAGTTTCTTTTAATAGTTTTTAGGTATCAATTATGACTCACCACTCTCAACTTTGTGATAAAAGATTTGAACTTTTCAAATCTCAAGATCAAGAAACAGGTTACTTTGATGTTATATTTGATATTGAAGGAAAGGCAAGGTTTTTATATCTTCTTTAACATTTCTAAGCTTTAAACTTTAGCATATTTATGCACATAAATTTATGCTTGTAGCAGTTTCTGAAGTCTTTAAAAGAAAAAATATTTTCATTATTTGTAAATTAAATAATGAAAATATTTTTTCTATGGTTGATTTATCAGAATTTTATCAAGTTAAAGAATTTCAACAAAAATGTGATGAATTTTTGTCAAAAAAAGAATACACAAAAGAAAATATTCTTGTATGTTTTGAAACTTTATCACATTATTCTTTGCCAAAGGTTGAAAAAACTTTGTTCAAAACAATGAAAGAAACTGGAATTAATTTGGTTGAAGCTGATGGATTTATGGAAACTTCAAAAGAAATTGTTATGAAAATTGTTAGCTTTGAAGATCGTTTTGTTTCAGAAGAAAAGCTTTTTGCAAAAGTTTGTAAATTTTTTATTAATATTTAAACAAGATCAACAATTTAAGATTTTTGAATGGGCAGAAAATCAAGTTAATAAAAAGAAAGAAGCAGGTGAATCATATGAAGAAAGCTTAAATTTAAAAGATGCAATTAAATCTGAAATGATTGGAATTTTACCGTTCATTCGGTTCAAAAAAATGAGTTTAAAGTTTTTGCATACCTTTGTTGGTTAGTTTTTCCTTAATATTTATAAAACATTAAAACTTGTGATTTCAGTTAAAAATGGATTTCTTTTTTCTTATGATGAATTAAGTGAAATTTTGGAAAACGCAAATCCATATGTCAAAGGTATAGTTTTATTTATTGTTAAATTGCTTATACAAACATTTTTTTCAGTTAAAATTACAAATTCACATGGAAAATCAATTATTGGTTTGCTTTCAAGCACTTTTGATGCCATCGAAGATATTAAATATTTAAGAAATCGATCATGCATCACATCTAAAATATCAGATTCACCAGAATGGGTACAACGGAGAGAACAACAAATTAGAAATCCTTCCGTTTCAAGTCGAATTAAAAAAAGAGATGGAGTTGAATGGTATTTATATGGTTGTACGGGGGGCATTGGTGCTGTTCGTAATTCTTATGAAAATATTTAAATTTGCTCGCTGAAATGATTCCTGAAACTTCTGGCTTTAAAATAACTCAAAATTGTAAAATTGATATTGAATGAATTGTTTTACTTTTTTTGTTATTTCTATAAAAAATAAATTTCTCCATTCAGCTTTTTTTTCTAAGATATAATATGAATTGGATATCTCTTTTTTTGTTAAAAAAACGTATTTGTTTTTATTAAGCGATAAAGTTTAAAACAAAAACCGTGATATATTGTACGTATATTAGTGTTCCAGTCCCGTTTGTTGATAACTTTTAAAAATTTACAGAAAATAAAATATTTAAAAAGTCATTTCTTTTCCTAAAAATTTTTTTTTAAATTTATTTTAAACATCCACACATGCAATGTTATTTTTAAAAAAAACGATGAAAATTTCGCTTAAAAAACACGGACATTTTTTTTTGCTCAAAAATTTCGTCATCTCTTCACGTTTGACATTTTAGAAAAATGTCAGTTCAATCTTTTTCTTTCTTTTTTCCGACTTTCTATAAAAAAAGAAAAAAGAATTTCTGCGATGAAGAATGATTATGTTTGAATATTTCATAAAGTAACATTTAATTTAAAAATAGAATATTGAAAAGGATTATTAGTTTAAGCACTTCTAATCAAATATCAGAAAATTTTGATTAACCTCGATTCATTTTTAATAAAAATTATAAAATTGAAGTGGTTCATATTCTATCTTTTTGTATTATACGTTCAATATAAATATTTTCTTGAACTATTATATTCAAATATTTCAAACATTTAACTTATATTTTCAAGTTCATTTAATAAAGGTTGTTTTGTTTAATCAAATTTTGACAACAATTTACCAAATATGTTTATGAAAAATAAAAACAAAATCTTATTTTAATTATTGCTTGAAAGACTTTTTCGCCAATTTCATAATTAACATTTGATTTCAAAAACGTGTAAATGATTTATATTCTTCTCTTCCACAAAATTTTAAAATTTTAACTTTATTTTAAAAATTCAAATATTGAAATAACTATCTTTTAACAAATAAAAATTCTAACTTTGATTTGCAATTATTTGCTTTCAAAAAATGGTTCGGAAAATGACGATGAAATTTGCACCCTTTGCTTTTATTGAACAAAAACCATAATGTTACACTGAACAAAAAATTGTTTTGTCGGCAAACATTTGTCATTTTGCTTTTCTTTAAACGAAGAAAAGGTGAAGATGGATAGAAAATAATTTATTTAAAAGCAAAAATTGTAGTGGAAAAAAACTGCTGATGTGAGTCGATATTTACAAATATGAATAGTTATTTGCTTTTCTTTGACATTTAAAACTTTAAGTCACCTAAAAAAGTAAATTAGTTAATGCATTTTTCAACCCAAGTTTGATACAATTAACTAAGAAATAAAATAAATTTAATATCCGCATCAAAACATTATTACAAAACTGAAATAAAATAAGTCAAAAATCAAAGTTGTGACTAAACAAAAAAAATATTGCTTTACCACAAACTGACGCTTCATTGATGGTTTTGTCGAAGGAATATTTATGAATTATTTATTGTGTATAATAGAAATAACAGTCTTTTTCTTGTGTCAGATATTATTACTATTTATGATTATTATTGCACCAGTTTGTCCTATTGATTGATCTTGAGTTATTAATATTAGTCTAAAATATACTTCTTAAATCAGTATTCGCTTTTTGTCTTTAGGATTTTGTCAACAAAATAAATTATTAAATATTCCCAAATTTGATTTTTATTACTTTTGTAACAAATATTTAAACCTAAATGTGGACTTTATAAATTGTAAAAGTAAAATAATTTATGAAAAAAAATTTTTTTCTTATAACAAAAAATTCGACAAGTATTTCATCATTCTTTTCGCATTTCAAATAGGCGGCGACAGACTTTGCATCCTTTTTTTCATTTTTTTGTAAAAGAAATAGCGTAAATTCAGTTTGAAAAAGGCGTTTTTTGAATATTTTTTTGATGGATTACATTTTTACAATAAGACATTGATTTAGAGTTATTACAAAAAATTGTTTTTAAACAAATTGGTCAATACTGAAGAAGCAGGTGTATACATTAATTATAAAATGATGTTTTCTTTTCATTTACAAAAAATATTAAGCATTTTCGGCTTTTAAAGGAACAAATCATAAAAAAGCCGAAGAATGGTGTTTCGAATAAATATCAGAAAAGTGATAAAAAAATAAAGGGATCAGTAAGTGAAATCCTAAACTTGTTTTCTAAAATAGAGAATGCTTTTGTCGGTTTTGAAACAATTATAACTTAATAAAAAATGTGTTTGTACTTATAATTTTTAGATGATTTTCTTTCTTTCAATTTAATAAAACGAAACATTTTACATTCATTTTAAACTCCACAAAAAAGTAAACACTTGAATCTCTTATGATTTTTTGACGATTCTAAGCAGATTTTCAAAAGAAATAAACAAATGTGTTGTAATATTACTTATTATTTTTGATAGTTAATGAATATAGCTGAATTACAAATTTGTGAAATGTATTAATTTGTTTACAATTATTGTTGATTGAATCAATTATATTTCGATAGTATTTTAAAACTTCCAGGGAAAAGAAAACAAAATATTCAAAAACCCATTTTTCTTTTAAAAAAACTTTTCTAAATTTGATGAAATTAAACACATTGATCTTCAATATTTTGTGCAGCAGAAAAATGAAGACAAAAATTTTTATAAGGAACAAAAAACATATGTACGTTTTTATTTTGCTTTCGTTTTTTTCATTCTTTTTAGTTGTTTCGTTTTTGAAATACTTTATGATTTTTTGTAACAATAAATTATGGTCATTAAAAAGACTTTTTTTGATAAAAATAACAATTTGTTCGTTAAAATAAATTTTACAAATAGAGAAAACTCCAATACTTTTTGTTTCTTATGAACAATATTAAATAAACAATTTAAATACATTTTAACATGAAATAATTATTCCAAAATTGCAATTAACTTTGTCACTTTTTTTAAAAGCCATTAGCTATAGTGCTTAATTAATGTACAAAACTAAAAAAACTAATTTTCTTTTAAAGCTAAAATTTGCAACAACGTTTTATCATAGTTTTTTCTTCTACATGTGATATTTCGAAATAGTAGCGACAAACACGTACCTTTTTTGAAGACAGAAGAAAAAGCTGCAGTTTTAAAAAACGTTTTTGGATGATTTTTGAATCTTTTTGTTCTTTTAAATGTTATTAAAGAAGAAAACCAAACTTAATATATAGAAAAAATTGTTAGGAATAAATTTGATGCTTCTCTTTTTCATCATTAATAATGATTCGTTAATTTTTACAAATATCAAGAAATACTGTAATTAATTAGTTTTTCAATTTTTTGACGTTTTTTATTTGACATTTTAAAGAAATAAACAAATGTGTCGGAATATTGCTTATTATTTATAATAATTAACAGACATAACACAGCTTTTCCATAAAGATTTAATAAAATCTTTTTATGTTTTTACATAATCATTATTATAGAAATTTAAAATAGAAAATANTATAGAAATTTAAAATAGAAAATAAAATATCTTTTAACTTTTTTTTGTCTTGAAAAATATTTCCCATAAAATGAAAAAAAAAGCTGGGGAGCGTTTTTAAAAAAAAAATCGATGAAAAGGGTGCTAATATCATTGACATTTTCGTTATGCACATGATTTCATCACTTTTTTGCGTTTTGCATTTTTGAAGGTAGTACAACTTTTTTTTCATCATTTTCAATAATTTTTTTCTGCAGAAAAAGAAAAAGAAAAAAGAGCTTTCAGCAATGCCAGAAAATGATATTTGAATATTTTATAAAACAAGAATAAATTTAAAAAAGAGGTATTTTCAAAAAATCACAAAGCTATTAAGAAATACCGTTTTTTTCAAATGTTGAATCAACCGAAAGCACATTATTGATTATAATTTGTGATTTATTTTGTCAATCGTTGAAATTTTAGAAGAATAAAAAAAAGAGACAAAAACAAAGAAATGCTGTGTATAACAACTTTCGTTATGGGTTCTTTTAAGGAATATTTTATTAAAAATATATTGTTTGCAAATAATATAAATAAAAGAGATAACCATTTTTTAACAATCAAACGACCCCAAATTAAAATGTCACTTTTCATCCTTTTTCTTCTTTTTGAACATTTCCTCTTATTTTTTTCCTGCTATCCGCCGTTTTTTGCTTCTTTAAGAAAACTGCCAAAATATTTTCAATTAAGAAAAATAAAATATTTTTACAAAAAAAGGAAGTTGTTCATTTTTTTTTTGTAAAATTGCAATAAATTTTATTACTTTTTCGTTTATTTCTCTTCCTTTCTGCTACCTTCTTTTTTGAATATTTTATTTAAACTACGCATTTAAAAATAGGAAAAATGTTGCGGTTTTGCATTTTTAAAAGTTATTAAAAATTAAGTGCTCACAAATTTATAATTCAGGAAACATCAAAATCGAGTTGTATACATTTTTTATTTAAAAGATCGAAAATTATAGTTTTACATAAATTTTAAAGAAAAAATTTAAAGGTTGAAATTTTTCAACATTTAAGGAACATGAAAAATCATAGTTTTACAGAAACAAAAATCAAATGTTCTTACATTGCATTTCATTTGTAGTATGGACATAAGGTGACTCAGCAAAAAAGCATCTTAATTTTGCTAAAAAAAGAAAAATCAACACCTCTGAGAAAATCTTTTTTCTGCGCTGTTTCATTTCTAAAAACTTTTCGAACAAAAAAACATAAAGTAAGAAACAGTCTCTGACATTTTACAGCATTATTTGGCTAGAAAAAAAATTTGCAGAATCGTTGCTACCTTTTTTTTGGCTTATTTGAATATTTTATTTTTGTAAAAATAGTAAAAGGGTATTTAAAATTTCTATAGCGAAATACACTATGAAAATAAATTTAAAATCATCAAACAAAATTTTCATGCTGAATCATTATTAATAAACTATGACCAAATTTAAACATAATTACAAAAATTACTGAATTTATTTTTCAAATTCAAAGATTTGTTTTAACACTTTATTTATTTTTAAACTTTGTTTCATAACTATAACATCAATGGTTAAAAAATAAGTTTTTAAAAAAGGACATTTTTTGTAAAACGTTTTAAAGAGAAGAATCAAATTCATGTGGGCTAACTTTTTCGTCTCCATCTGAATCCATAAAAATAAACCATGATCGATCTTGGCTGAGATCGGTAATATTTCCGCGATTAATTTCATTCAAATGTGAATTTGCATATTCTAACGCTGCTTCAAAACTGATAAATCCATCTTTATTTTGATCAATTAAATCGAATTCTTCTTTTGGTGTTTTTACCGGCACTTCCAACATATTTATCTTTTCATTATCTGTTCGACATCCATTTTCACAATTACAACAAAAGCTAAAAATATGTGAAAACTAATGGGTACGAGAAAAAAAAATAGAGAGATAAAACTTACATGTTGCATTTTCCATAGGCACTACACCATCCAGTATTTCCAACATGCATTCCGCAACATTCTGCATTACACTATAAAAAATGTTAAAGAATTTATTGATATAAATATTGTTGTTAATAAAATTTTATTTTTGACATTGAATTTATAGAAATGGTCTGCTTCGCCGTTACTGATAATACAACCAACAAAATGAGAACTTTTGTGCATTTATTTTTCGTTTCAAAAAATAAGCTTACAGTTACAAATAATGTCATTAAAGGTAAAATGATTAATGCAATATTCATATCTTTGTTCACAGATAACTTCAACGGATACTATTTTCCTAAAAAACGTAGCATAAACATTGGAATTAGTTTAGCAATGTGCAGGGTTTTTTCAAAGTTCGCTAAATGTTATAAATTTGGTATCATTAGATGCGCAGTAAAAATATTGATGGAAAGAAAAAAAGAAATGAGTAAAAAAAAGTAATATTACTGCTTAATATTACTGTTAAAAAAGAGAAAAAAAATTTTTTTTTCAGCCGGGGAACACATTTTCTTTATACAAATTTTCGTGTCGCGTTTGCAAACAACACTTTTTTTGCAGCAAAAAAAAATTTGTTTTTCAAGGTTCAAATCC
>CABFKP010035712.1:0-15637 GCA_901779475.1 Panagrolaimus davidi
TCATCAGCGGCTGTACCCCTCCCCCCCTCCATTTGCATGACGTCATATCTGGACAGCCCCTTGAGGGATACATTTTTCAGAAATATTTTTTGATGAGAGAAAAAGCACCTGAAATTTTTTTATAATAAAACAAAAATAATTCTATATAAGATTTTATTTATCAATAGCTAATGATATATCCTTACAAAGTCGACCTAGCAACCAAAACAAAGGAACATGAGTGGTTTTAAAGTGCCTTTATTTTGTGCAACCCCAAAAAAAGTGCCATAAAAAATGGGCGACTCAGTCATGCAACCGGTCATGAACAACGATGCTCAGCAAGTTTTTCTTATAACATTGAGATAAGAGACAAAGGCATTAGTTTGAATTAACCCCCCCCCCCCATAGAGATTTATTGTATCCTCAGTTTTCCTCTTTTTGTTGACCTATCTTTGAAAAATGTGTTTTTAAGAGTTTTCACGAGAAGAAACTATTCCCCAAAAAAATAATATCATAAACACGATGTTTCTCTCCAGCAAATTTTGTTTTTGAGGGCATAATTTGAGGTGTAACTATGGGATTTATCGCATGAGCGGTTGTGTGGTTGCTTTAGTGAATAAATTTTTGTTGGGGGGGGGGGTTAACAAGAAAAGTATCTGAAAATTGATTAATAAATAGTAAAAAAGAAAAGCGGTATGTCCTTCCTTCTTTTTTAAGGGTCAGATAAAAAAGCAGCCAAGACAAATTACAAAACATTCTTGTTTCCTTTGTTTTATTTATGCCCGTCTTTTTTGAATATTTTATAAATTTTTGCTTGTCTGCTGTAAATACAATAATAATAACAATTTTTAATCTATTTGATTTATAAAATTTCAGATCACAAAAACCGCTTTGAAAGCTTTGGAATCGACGATCGAGAACTGTTGCTTCATGAAGCTCTTCGAGCGAAAAACACATTATTTGTATATTGTGTAACCCATTCTACTACAAGCCAAAAAGATTGCATATATACAACATGGGTTGAACAATTGCAGGGCGTTCACTTGAATCGCATTTAATTTTGAAATCAATGTATTTACATTGGATATTAATGTTTTTATTTGACACAAAAACAACGATGCATTTTTATAAATGTTGTTATTTATTTTCTAACAGTTCTAACAAAGTCTGTAAAATGAATAAACCATTGTGATCAAATCATTTTTTTAAATGGTTTGTTATTAAATCAAAAAGATCGCCATTTCAATGATAAATCCTTTATTTAAAAACATTTGTTCGAACTTTAAAAGAAATAAATTATTTTAAAATATTCAAATAAATGTTATTTTTTACAATGACAGAATCGTAAGAATTTTCATAATTTTTTTTGCGAAATATATTTATTCGCTTTCAATATATCAAAAAGAAAAAAATTTATGATTCATTTTATTCTTTTCTGTTTTGCCTGCAAAAATTTGTTATTTAAAAGAATCAATTATTTTCCAAAAAACGCCATTTCGAACGAAACATTTTTAACTCTAAAAATTTAAATATTTGTAAAATATTTCTTTTAATTTGTAAAACAAATATTGTTTTGGTAAAAACTCTGTATAAAATATATTTAATGATTTCACACATTTTTCTTTCAGAGATGAATAATTAACGCCTGCAAAATGATGAATATTACAAAAACTTTTTTGAATTTTTAATATAATTTGTAAAAGTATTTTAAAATATTCAAAAGAAATTCAGCCAAACTGAAATTATCCTTTTAACGTCAATTTTAAAGAAGAAATGAGATTTTTTTGTTTTTTTTGTCTGACATTTAAAAAAAAGCGTAAAAAATTTTTTATGGTTTGCGATTTTTAAAATGCTTCACAAAAAAAGAGTTGAAAGAAAGAAATATTTTTTGTTCAAAATAAAAATATTTTTTATTTAATTTTCTAATAGATTTTTTTAAAAAGAGGAGGAAAAATATAAAATATCCGTAATGCTTAATTTTATTCTACTCTTGACGAAACTTTTTTTTGAATATCTTAACGCACGTTATCTTAAAAGAAAATAAAACCTTTGAAAAAAAACTAAGACTTTTTTATAATTAAAAAACATGAATGTTGAAACACCTTGCACAAAAGACTGCATCTTTATAGAGCCGAAAACCAGGAAAAAAAACAACGACAGCATCATCATCTTTTTTCTTTTCATCAGTTGTCACAAAGAAACAACCCATTCTTTTTTTGTCCAGCAAATTCAGGACACATTTGTCATTTTATGTTATTAGAAGAACATCTTTCCAAAAATTTTTACTATTTTTTTGAATATTTTAATTATTAATTTTAGTAACGAAATAAACGAAAAGCTAAAATCTGTTACTCAAATCGCTTTATAGATTGTATTGTCGAAAGATGCATTTTCCATTAATAAGTATGAGAATAATTTTTAAGTTTGAAGAACATCTTAAAATTGTGAGTTTTTTTTAAATTATTTTAATTGTGTTATTTTACAATTTTTTCAACAATTTTTACATAAATGCTCTAAAATAATGATAACAACAAAGTCGTAAATCTTTTTCAAAGATTATTAAAAATGAAAAATCTTTGTCACATTTATCGATTTTTTTTTCAAACACTTTTTTGTTCGTTTCTATCATTCTTTTAAATTTGATAAAGAAAAGTTTCTTTCATTCTTTTTTAGACAAAATTCTGTTTTTGGTTTGAAATAAAACCAAGCAATATTTTTCAAAGACCGAAAAAATAAGGCTGATTTTCTTGCGGATATTAAATTTTTTTGGAATATTTGAAAAAGATTTGTGATTATTTTGAATGTAAAATGGAGGTTACGCATATTATTTTCATTTTTGTTTAAAAGAACTATATTAAAACGCATTCCATGAATTTATTCTAAAATTTTGACAAAAATTGCACCGTGAAAAAAATCAAAATTTTTTTTTGTTGTCCATGTTTTCGGCCATGCTTAACAAGCTAGAAAATAATACTTTTAACACGAAATCCGGCAAAATGCCGGATTTATCGTGTCGAGAGTGCCGAAATCGACTTTTTTTCTTTTTGATGGGAATCCTTTATCTGATATCAGTTTTGGCTATCATTGCACCCTTTTTTTACCCCAGTGGGCAGATTATCGAGAAATACCATGTTCTAATTAACAAGGGACCCTTCCTAGGTGTTATCCCCAGATTGTTTAAGTCGTATGTGAATTCAATCTCTAGTGCCCCAAGCCTTGGCTGCTGTTGCTCAGCCATTGTGATTCAAGGTAGTTTTATACATTAACGGATGTAATACGCTATCGTGTGTCAATTATACCAAAGTAATTAATTTTTTAAGTTCCGAACTTTTATATGGATTCGACTATGTTTTTTCATCATTTTCAAGATTTTTTCAACCATATGAAAGTACAAAATAACTAAAAAAACTAATTACTTTGGTATAAATGACACACGATAACGTATATTAGAATATTAATTTCGATAATATATAACAACACCTTGAATCGAAATGGCTGAACAACAGCAGCAGCCAAGGCTTGGGTCGTGGAATACATCACTATATTAGAAATGATAAATCCGCATATGACCTAAAAAATGTGGGGGTAACACCCTTGTAAGGAGAATTTAATGTATAAAATATTCAAAAATAAAAACATTTTGCAATGATAGTTTTTCCCGTATATTTTCAAAATGTGTTTTTTCTTTTGCTTGTTTTTGAAAGCCTTTTTTCGAAAAACTGCGATGTCCTTTTTGCTTCGAATTTAATTATATTTCAACATCTTTCACATCATTTTAGATCTTTGATATACTAAGAGAATTTCTTTTAAAAATTTAAAAAAAATTTGGGAAAATGCATTTTATTTCTTTATGCAAAAATTTAAGATTTACAAATTTTGTTTAACACAAAATATTTTTTTTAATATTTTAAACAATATTTTTGTATTGTTTTTAAACTTTAAAAAAATAGGTAAAATATTAGTTTACATGAATTTGGAAACAAAAGGACGTCCGTTCAGTTAATTATTTAAAATATTAAAGCAATTATTCATTACATTTGAATGATGAATAACAAAAGAATTGCATTTAAAAAGAAAGAAATTTATCAGCATTTTTGTTGTATTCTATTATTCCTGTTTACATTTTTATTTCGAAATTTTTTAACTAAAAATGTTGAATCTTTTTTAAATTTTAAAATGTTATCTTTCTTTATACATTCCATATATCGTGGCAGGTGATATCATTATAAAGCATTATGTTAAAAATATTATCTGACAAATTTTTAATAAATTTAAATAAAAGTTGATCAAATAGTTCAAGATTTTGGGATTAGCTTTTCCACAATCACAGACTTTATATTACTTGCTTTTTCAAATTCTTTTTGTCAACAAATATTTTTTTCTTTTTAAAATATTCAAAAAAATAAAACCAAAGCTTCTTTTAAGAAAAAACTTTCTTTCGTTCGAAATCTTTAAATAGAAGCAATGACAAAAACATATTTGTATGAACAGCAAATAGCACCTTTTGAAAAAAAAAACACTTTCAACAAATGACACATTTTAAATAGACACATTTGTCTTCCTTTCTTTATGCTTGGTGCAACAATCGCGATTTAACAAAAAAAATTTAAATCAAAAATGAAAGTTGTTTCTATTATGATAAAAACATCGTTTATATGCGTCATCCAATTTTTTTATCTTTTTCTTTAGAATGTCCAGAATATTTGGTGGAACAAAGTCATGACTTTTAGCTTCAATAATTTCATCAATAATTGTCTCAAGCTTATTTTTGTAAGAATCCGAAAATGTATCATTAAATGAAAGATTAAATACAGCTTTTGTATTTTTTTAAAAAATAAAAAAAACTAAGACTTTCTTACAATTAAAATAAATCAACTGAAAAATAAAAAAAAATGAATGTTGAAAAACTTTGCACAAAAGACTGCATCTTTATAGAGCCGAAAACAAGGAAAAAAAACAACGACAGCATCTTCTTTTTTCTTTTCATCAGTTTTCACAAAGAAACAACCTGTTCTTTCTTTCTCACCAGCAAATTCAGGACAAATTTGTCATTGTATTTTATTAGAAAAATATTTTTCCAAAAATTTTTTACTAGTTTTTTGAATATTTTATTAATTAATTTTAGTAACGAAATAGAAATAAACGAACAGCTGAAATCAGTTACTCAAATCGCTTTATTGATTGAATTGTCGAAGTATGTATTGCATCCATTAATAAAAATGAGAATAATTTTTAAGTTTGAAGAACATCTTAAAATTTATGTGTTTTTTTTTAAATTATTTTAATTGTGTTATTTTACAATTTTTTCAACAATTTTTACATAAATGCTCTAAAATAATGGTAACTAAAAAAACAAAAAATGTAGAACACAAAGTTTTACAAAATTATAAATCTTTTTTAAAGAATTTTAAAAATGAAAAATCTTTGTCACATTTATCTATTAATCCAACACCTTTGTGTTCGCGATATTAAATATGTTAAAGAAAAGTTTCTATCATTCTTTTTTAAACAAAGTTCTATTTTTCTACTATGAATGAACACTTTTAGCATTTTAATTTAGTTTTTGAAGTGTGAGATAATCAGTGAACATTTTTTTAATAATGAAAAGTACAGGATTCTGTACCAGAATAAAGATTTTGTTATAGTTTTATGTTATTTTAATGAAAAACAAAACTTTGTCATATACTACAGTTTAATGCAAAATAAAATCTTCAAAAACTTTAGTGACCAAAGTAACATAATTTTTGACACCAATAAAGAATAGCAAATCGTTTGTTAAAGAAATGTTGCTATTATACATTTTTTCCCAAAAAAACGTCGCTGTCTTTGACGGTTTTTTTCTCTTTATTTTTTAAAGGTCTTTCAAAAATCAACAAACATATGCGTTTTAAACTAAAGCAAATTTTTTTGCTATTGCGAAACGACTTCATTTTTTCAACATATTTCTTTTCTGTTTAAACATTTTGCAGTCATTCAAAATTTTCCAAAAAAAAAGAAATTGGTTTTTGTTATTTGAGTGCTTTAACGTTGAATTTGAATATTTTATTGAACGCTAAAATTATTAAGAATCAAAAAACGAATAATTAAACAAGCCTAAAGGAATTTCAAATGATTTTTCGAATCTCCAAAATGAAATTTTCCGCAATATTAAAAATTTGAAAGTAAACAGTTTCGATATCGCTGGTAAAAAAATAATGTTTTTTTGTATTTGACAAAAACGATTGGTAATAGGACAAAAAGATAACTGACAAAAAGAAAACGGATAAAAAGAAAAGTGGATAATAAAAAATATGGATAGCATTTAAAAATACAGATTTCAATTTCCATTTGTGCAGTTTTTCTTTTGATTTTTGCCAAAACATTTTACACTTTTGTTTTTAAGGTTGTTTTTTTCGTAACCATATTTTTATGATATTTTTTTTCGCTTATAAAAAATGCAGATACATCTGTCACCGTATAAACCGTGAGAAAATAAAAGGCCGGTATCCCATCCAAAATTTACAAATTTCTTTGAACTTTTTTGCAGCTTTCGGAAAAAGATCAAAAGCCCTTCAAATTATAGTGCACACCCTTTTTTATTTCTTTTCTTAAATGTGAGTTACAAAACAATAATACTAATAATAATATTTTTGTATAATTATTTTGTTTTTAATCGTAAATAATGGTCAATAGCTGTTACTGGATTACTACTATCTTTTTTATTTTATTTTCAAAATCATGTGTTTCTTTAAATATGTATGCCTTCGACAAACATTTTTTATAAAAAAGGAAACAAAAATTTTAAATATTCAAAGATTTAAAATTTTTCCCAGAAAGACGACACCGCTTTCACTTTTTTGCCGTTTAAAACACACCTGCAAAAATGTTTTTCATTTCCCTTCGCTTCTTTTACGTTTTTTTTTCGTATTTTTGCTTTTTTTTACATTAAAAAAATCGAACAATCAAATGATAGGGTAAATACTAATTTAATAAAACATTTTAAATTATTTCACTGTTTTTTGAAAAAATAAATTTTCAAAATTTTAAATATTGGACATTTAATTGATATATGTGCTATTTTTTCATCCATTCAATGAGAGTTTTGTTTTTAATTTATTTGGTTTTATGTTATTTCTATTTTTGTATTAAATATTCAAAAGAAGACGTTTAAAGCTTTTATTTATCGATCGAATTTAAAAAATATTTTGCAAAAAAGAAAGAAAAGAAGGAGAACACTGTCTTTGTGTTTTAAAAAATGCATCCAAAATCGCACAGTTTTTTTTTATTGCAAAAACGCAAAAAAGGGCATTATTTATTTAATTTTGCTGCCTCAGCTTTTTTCCAAAACATGTCTTTTTTTAGTCAGACAAAAATAAAAAAGCATCGCTCAAAATTTCTTTTCTTTCATTTTTCTGTTTCGATTTTTTTATGTCTTTGAAACATACATTTCCCTATTTAATTTTTAAAAAATATTTAAATTTTTTAGTTATATGAAAATTATTCAAAAGTATTTTTTGCTGAATAAATAAGCATAAATTTTTGCAGAAATATATGAACACAGGCATCATTTTCGCAAACTAGATAAAACCAATAATGAAAAAAATTCTATATTTTATATTTTTGTTTTATGTTTTACAAAGGTAAAAAAGTTTTTTCTTTTTTGTTTTCGAAGTTTCTTTACTTTAAAAAACAACTGTAATTATCAAAGCTTTAATCCCTAAATTAAAAACTGATTTAATAACGTGTATCGCGGAGATCGCAAATAATTAATAATTAGCATTATTCTAATTTTTTTTACATCAAAGAAAAAGGATAAAAAGCTATAAAATCATTTTCTTAATGTTCATTTTTCATTATTGTATATTTTTATTTTTCATAAACAAGTTTTTATATTTTCTCTTTCTGCTCATCTTATACATGTATATTGTTTTCTACAGTTGCGGCTAGCATGGATCGTCGTAACAACGTGCGAAATAGGTTTTGAAATCTCTCGTTTTTCTTGCAGAAAAAGCGATGACAAAATTTAAAACCATGCAAAAATGTTTTTTCCCTTTTTTTCGAGGAGCTTTTAAAACTTTTTTCCTTTAATATTTTGCTTTTTTGACATTAAAAAAAGTCGAACATCTGTTTCATTTATGTCTTTTGTAAAGTTCCTAAAAGATATGAAATGAAAAGACAGCAGATTTCTTTTTTTCATCTTATTTTTATATTATTCACATCGATTTTTTTTTCCCTGGCATTTAATGTGTGCAAATTTGCTTTTTTACTTCAACATTGAAAAATCCAATGAATAACATTTTAAAAGAGAAAATATGAATTTGGTATTAAAATGTTTAATTTAAATACAAATTTTTTTTTGAATATTTTAAGCGTTATTTTTCCCAGTTTTTGCTAAATTACAAAAGAAATACAAAAGAAAGTAGTTTTAATGTAACAGATGTAAAAATCAAACTACTATTGAAATTGAAGCATTATTTATTAATTTTTAAATATCATTGTATTTTATCGATTGTGTTTTTTAGGCTATTTTTTTCCATCTGAAAATCAAACGTTCTTTTTTCGAACAATATTTTGAAAGAAAAAAATTTTACACGTATGAATTTTTCAAGCTATTTTTTAATAGACATTTTATGTTTTATTTTTTCATAACAAAAAAACAAACAGATAAATTGATTTTAGAAACATAAAAAAGAAAAACAGTTTTTTTTCTTTTTTTTGTGCAGTGAAAGAAGCATGTCTGCGAATGCATTTTTTTGAATGAAAAATTTAAAAAGCGCTTACGAAATAGAAATCCATCTAAAAGAAAAGGAAGGAATGAAAAAACATCATTTAGAGCTTTTAATTTCATTGATACTTCATTGTTTGAATTTTTCAAATAAATTTGGCTTGACACAAATCTATCTAATTTAATATAGTTTTCAAATAAAAAATGTAACATCTCTCTAAAAACACAAAATGATTTTTACCATTAATTAAAAAAACAACAGAAAAAAGATGTTTTTTCAATATTTTTATTACTAATTACTAATGATCTCTTCATAATATTTTTTCTGCATTGGACTTGAGAAAATCTTTTTGTAATCAATTTATTCAAATTTGAACATACAGAGTTATCCGGTTAAATATTCTAAACTATTTTGCCCTTTTTTGATAAAATATAACTTGTAAAATTCATTTTTATTGGTCCAATGATCATTTTCAGTGCATAAATGTGATATTTTTAAAAATCAACAAGAATTAATGAAGTTTTCGCAAACAACTTTTTTATTTAATAAGATATTTTTTTAATTTCATTTAAATATCAAATATTCAAAAGAAAAGCTTCTTTTAAGATTTCTAAATCTGTTCAAATGAAAAAGAAAGTGAAAGAACGAAATGAAAAACGACAGAAAAAAAAGAAAAAATTTTTTTGTGTTTTAAAAAAAGCATCGAAAATTACGTTTTATTCGTTTTTTCAAAAGCGTATTGAAAAAGAACGTTTAGAAACAGGACTTTTTCTCAAGGAACAAAAAACATTTTTATGTTTCCTAAAAATTGAAAGGAAAAAAATTTTTTTTATAAAAATTTAATATGGATTTTTTTAGTTTGCTGGTTTTTGGTTTGAATATTGTATTAATAATTTTATTTAAACTAAAAAAATTTAGATAAACAATTTAATTAAGTTTTATAACTTATAAAAATGATCAAGTTTTAAAAGCAATAGAATGATGTGTTGCAAAAAGGACAATTTTAATGTAACATGCCAAATTTTTTAAAACAAAAGATTTTTTTTTATAATATGATTTTTGGCATTTCTTCATTTAATTATTATTTTCAGACTTTTTTTTTGTTTTTTCTTGCAAAAAAAATGTTTTAAGAAGCAAGAAATTGTGCGTCAGAAAATATTGAAAATTAAAAATTCAAAGCTGTAAAATAAAAAAGCTTTTGGTTTTTTTTTTGTTCAAAAAAATATTGAAGCAGCTTTTAAAAAACGCATTTGCTTAAAATTTTTAGTTTTTTTATAATATATTTTTTTGAGTATTTCTTTATATGTTTTGAAAAAATAAAATAATTTTTTTTAAAATGTGAATTTTCTTTTTTTTGTAAACAAATAAATGAAATTTATATATTTCTTTTGCTGCTCAGTATTTAAAAATATAATTGTTTTTAAATCAAAATTACATATATTTATTTCCAAGAAAACTATTTGGGGAACATTTTTATTAAATATTTTAATTGTTTGTGACAATTTTTAGAATAAAATAGCAAAAAATGCAGCAAGAACTTTTTTCGATTTTTCAGAAATTAAAGTTCCTTATTGCAAATTGTATTTCGTAGAAGTCGTTTTACAAGTTTTCTTTTTTTTGTAAATACATTACCCCAAAAATGCATATAATTTAATGGTGTAAGTTATATATTAAAAATTAGATATAGAAATACTTTGCCTTTTAAAAATATCACACTTTTTTGCCATTACCAATTATGTTTTTTGACGAAATTTGAAAAATGTTAATACATTAAAAATTAGTTTTATTTGTAGTTAAAAAAAACGTTAAGCAAAAAAATGGTTTTTTAAAAAGTCTGTTTTTTTAAAAAAATGAATTTTACATTTATATTTGAGAAAAGTGACCAAATTCTTGAAAATAGTGATATTGAAAAAGTGCTGCCAGAATATGAAATTGATGAAGGAGGAGGAGAAGAAGAAGAAGACCTTGGATTTCAAGGAAATCATTTGGCAGTGGCATTAATTTTGTTTGTAAGTTTTTGTTAGAAATTTTTAGTTTTCGTCTTATTTTATTTAAAATTTTTCATTTAAACAGCTTGCAGTCTAAATTTTGAAAACTGAAACTTAGGAATTCAAAGTTTATTGAATAATCTAAAAACACAAATTTTGTTTTTAAGGACAAAACTTTTTTAGCCAAGTTTGATTGGTGTTATCTTCTCATTTATTAGTCTTTATATAATTTATAAGACGCCATTCTTGAGGAATGCATTTGGATATTTGTGTTTAATCCATACAATCGGGGAAGGTTCAGTTTTGCTAATATTTATTTTATGGTCAACTCCAATGTCATATTTGTAAGAGCACTTTTATATTATTATTCATGGGTTTGGGAAATCTAAAAAATGAAGATTATTTGAAAACGCATTCTTTGAGAAAATTCAAAAAGTGTGACACAGAGAAAAAAAATTATTTGTAATCAATGTTTTCAAATACCCTTAACAAAATTCTTGGCAAAGTCTTTTGGGCCCTGTTCTCGTTAAAGTCCTTCATTTTTTTGTATTCGCAAAATTTGCATACATCCGTTGAGTTTCTACAAAAAATTATTTTTTTTGTCGAAACTCATTTTCCAGCTTTGATTTTGTAATAAAAAAAGATCAATAATTCCTGACGCAAAATTTCTTGCTTCTTAAAAATGTATATTTTGCAAGAAAAAACAAAAAAAGAGTCAGAAAATAATAATTAAATCAAGACATGCGAAGAAATTATATTATAATTTTAAAATCTTCTGTTTTAAAAAATTTGGCATGTTACATTAAAATTGAACATTTTTTTTTTGCATCCTCTTGTTATTGCTTTTTAAACTTGGACATTTTTATAGACTGTAAAACTTAATTAAATTGTTTTTTTCTAAATTTTTTCAGTTTAAAAATTTATTAATACAATATTCAAACCAAAAACAAGCAAAACTAAAAAAGATTCACATTTTTTTTACAAAATAAATCTTTTTTTCTATTTTTAGGAAACAAAAAAATGTTTTTAGTTCTCCTGTTTCTAAACATCTTTTCTATTGCGCTTTTGAAAAAACGAATAAAGCGTAATTTTTGATGCTTTTTAAAAAACACAAAAAATGTTTTTCTTTTATTTCTGTCATTTTTCATTTCGTTCTTTCATTTTCGGCTAGAACGATGAGCGGTTTCGCGCAATATGTATTTGCGAATGAAAAAATGATGGAGGGGGCGTAAACGAGAACAGTACAAGTCTTTTGAGCTAAAAACTGCCGTTTTGGCACTTTTTTTGCCATGAAAATTCAAAACGACATTTTTAATTTGAAAAATTTTGCAACTATTTTTGTTGAGAGTATTCGAAAACAATGGTAAAACAAAATTTTTTTTATTTTTCTGCTATTTCCAGCACACTTGGGTGAAAGGATCAAATTTTCTCCAAGAGCGCGTTTTCATACTTACTTAGCTTTTTTCGTGCTTTTTAACTCATTTGAAAAAAAAACTAAAAAATCCACTTTTTCAGAGATTCCACAATATCTTCAGGAAGTATAGGTCGTAGAATTGGTGATGCTGTTAGCATATTTTATTACATAACACAATATTCACAACTTTTAAAAGCAATAAATAGATATGTAGCAATATCAAATCCACTGCTCTATCGACAAATTTTTAAAGATTCTAATGCAAAATTTCTTATTGCAATTGTTATTGGATTATCTTGCATTAACGAAACAATATATTTAATAGGTAATATTTTTCAAAATGAACTTTGAAAAATTAAAAATATTGTTTTTAGTGAGATGCGAATATTTTTTTGATTCATACTCTTTAACATGGATTTTCGATGAAGAAGCTTGTGGGGAGAATATTCCATTTTACTTTGATTTTGTTTATGGTTGTTCGTTGGTGGTAGTTGTTTTATTTATTGATTCTCTGACATTGTATAGCCTTTATCAACATCGAAAAAGTTATGGTAAATTTTTTTCCCGCCAAAGATGCCTTATTTAAAAAAGCTATTTTCTTTCAAAATTTCGGTTCAGGCATGTGTGGAAGTTCTTCCGGGGAACACTTTTCCCCAAATTTTTTCTCTATATTGAAAGAATAATTGTTTTTTTAAATAATACATTTCTGATCTACTTTTTTCAAAGCTTATATCTGTCAAAACAGAATTTAAATATATGATTTTATAAAAAATTTAGAGCTCATTTGCGCTCCCATTTTTTAAATAGAATTCCGTTTAGCACTTGCGCCAAAACGGGGGCGAAAATGAGCTCTAATTTTTTAATAAAGTCGTTTATTTAAATTCTGTTTGGACAAATATAAGCTATGATAAAAAGTAGATCAGAAACGTATTTTTTAAGAAAAAACAACTATTTTTTCAATATTAAGAAAAAATTTGCAAAAAAGTGTTCCCCGGAAATACTTCCGCACACCCCTATTTAGGTCTCAAAAACACAATTTTAAATTTTATTAAAAATTCGTTTTAGAAACCAATAACAATATACATAAACGTAGAGAACTTTTATTTTTTTTACAAACTTGTCTTTCATCATTACTTTATTCGGGAATGTTATTAAGTTTTCATTTAACTTGGAGATTAACAGATAATCCATGGCTAATATATTTTTCTAATACAACTGCATGGGAATTATGTCATGTTTTTGATGGGTAACCATATATAGAATTTTTAATTACCTTAACATTTTTGTTTGTTTTCAGAATGTTAATGGTAGCTTTTAATTATCGATATCTTTCAACATCCTTCTCTTCTAATATGATTCCAAAAACCTTTACCATTGCTGTATCAGCAGTTAGCCACATTCCATTTAATAATAAAATTAAACGACATTCTTAGAATAACAAAAAATATTTTATTATAAAATTTATGTCCGATTTTTATTAGATTAAATTGGCAAGTAATGGCATTAATACATCATTATGGCAGACCCAAAAAGAAAGTGGATTGAGCGAAAGCTGCAGTAAAAAACCATTCTTTTAGAAAAAATGAAGTCAAAAGTTGGGGTGTGTATATTTTTTCGTTTTTTAAACAAAATTTTCGCTAATATAGCGTTTCTTATGATAATCTTGGTCTCAAAATGATGAATTTTTTTATAAATTCAATAATATCAAATGACAGCAGCAGCATTAATAATGAAACTGATGAAGAAAGTGAAAGAAATGGAATTGATTTAAATGCGATTATGAAGCAAAGAAATTTAACTGAGATTGTTCGGGTTGAATCGGAAAACTTACTTTATAAATTACATGTTTGTTTTTTATCCTTAATACTTTGAACATGATAGAATCCATATCATTTTTTAGCCTCGTCAACCACTTGTACCATATCCTTTATCACCGTCAGAAGAGCTGTAACTCTAACTTTTTTATATTTACTTGTAATGAATAATTTTTATGAATTGATTATTTGAATAAATGGATAAAAATTAATATATTGAATCTTTTGATGGATCATCTCATTCAGATAAGCTGTTGAAATAAGAGGGGGAGGAGTAGTAGATAGGGAGACACGCGCGAATTCTTGTTTTGGATCTGCATTTTGAGCTGCAACGTGGGTGCAGCTTTCTTAATTTCGTCGAAAGCGAAGACCAGGATATGATTCTTACAAGTAAATTTTGATAAAAAATTAAGTAATTCTATAAAAAATTTATATATTTCTTTTGAGAAATATTTTGTCTGGTGCGATTCTACTCTTTTTGGTAAAAACATAGACAGGAGAGAAAGTATCAAAGCTTTTAAAAATGTACTTTACATAAGGGACTGATACACGTTTTTTAAAAGCTTTTAAGATTACGAAAATGTTTTCCGATATTTTCAGAAACTTTGTTTACCAAAAAAACTGTATTTTTTAGCTCCGCCTTATTTTGTTGCATTCTGAATGCTTTATAAGTGATCAAATCTTTGGAGAAAAAACAGACTCAAAAATTGTGTAAAGAAATAGTATTAATTAAATATTTTTTAGCTCAACATTTCGACATGTCCCGATTCATTACTTTCTTGTGCATCTGCATTGTAGCTTTCGCTGCAATTTCCTTTGTTCAAGGAGACAAAACCAAATATTGCGGAACCACATTTGGAACAAAAATGTGTGAGCTTTGTGGTGCTAAATGGTGCGAGAGTGAACTTTTCCATAAAATGGATGAATGTTTGTTTTAGAACTATTAATAACCATAAATTATGATATTTATTTTTTAGGCACTATCACGCCTGCATCATGTTGTACAGATGGTTGCACTGATGCTGAAATGTTAGCTTGTTGTTGAAAAAAATAACTATCTTTTTTTGACAAATGTTTTTTTAATATAATTTCGAAAATGTAATAAAAAAACAAATAAAGCATGCTTTTTTGAAAAATTTTGAAACAATAAAATTCAATAACTCATTAGGCTTCTACGAATTGGTAGCAATCAGTTTTGAATCCGTATTTTTTCTAAACTATGAAAAAGCCGAAAAAGCTGAAATCAGTCAAAATGAATTCCAATGGAAGAAGAGCTTGTCTTCGACTTCATTACATTTCCACTAAAAACAAAACTTAACCAAACTCGATGGAAAACGTTAAAACTTATGATAAACTTTAAAAGCGGCATATCGTTTGATAAACGGATTTTACTCAACGAAATTATGAATTCTTTCATTGATGAAATCCCTTTGATGTTGTTGGATGTTAGATGTAAATTTTCGATCTCCAAATTTTAAGTTTTCCATTTTTTTAAAAAAAGTTCTTTCTTTGAAATATTTGAAACAAAAACACAGGTACTCAAATGAGACTAGTCGCGAAACGCCGAATAGAAAAATTAAAGATGAAAAGTATGGAAACACAGATTTTTAAGCACATTCCTTCAGATTCCATGATTTACAGGCCTTATATCAAAAATCTAACTCGGTAATCTTTTTTTCCTCGTCTTTTTACATATATATGTAAAGTACCAAGTTTTAAAAATATCTCGTAATGCTC